>JBBBDQ010000417.1:2340000-2527500 GCA_037127315.1 Ascarosepion bandense
AAACATATCACTCTCTTATCACTCTCTTATATCGTAGCCAAATGCACACCAACTACCAACTAGACGAAAATATCCTAAAAAAACTCATAAACACTAATATCTCTCCGACAGACCCCAACAAAAGAATTAAATTTATGCAAAAAACAATGTAGTGTATAAATTCAAATGCCCCTTTCGAGAATGTATCTCCAACAAATTAAATAATACCTACATTGGACATACTACTAAATCGCTCTCGCAGAGGCTTGCATTGCACTTAAATGAAAATTCTAACATATTCCGACATTTAAAACACCACGGCTATCAACACACACTTCTTAGGAAAACACTTGTCGAAAATACGTATATACTTAGACAAGAAAATAATAAACGAAAACTTAAAATTCTAGAAGCTATCTACATCAAACAGTTTAAACCTAGCTTAAATAAAATAAATTTCGACACCTCCACTAACATACTTCAATGCCTATAATCGACGGGAGAGGTCATAATATTATACTTACCCCCTACACCATAGTAGCAGCAGTTCCCAGACCAATCCCCTCATGCCACTATACTCTCATTTGACCAAAAACCCACTACCACCATTCCTTCTCGGCCTGCAGCCACGTGCGACGCAAAAAATGGACCTGTTTAATTTTCTCTGTATAACTCGACTCTGTTAATAAGTTAAAAGTTCTCTATGTTCACTGAATATTAAATGTTCATCCTTTGATAATGGCTTATGTGAGCCGAAAGCTTAGACCCGATAAAAAATTCAACAAATACTGTGATTTTTTGTTGTCTTTCAACGACATCACCATCAAGTATATCAGACGGTATGAACGGATCCTACACAAAATTAATAGACACAACTTGTCTATATTATTCAATGAAACCTGCATTAATATATATATATATATATATATATATATATATATATATATATATATATTTCAAACATACGCACCGTAATGGGGGCGCTAGTGTGTGTCGTTAGTGATGTCATCGCAAGGATCACTAGGAGGTTTCGGGTCTTTAAACATCATACCCACCACACCGCGCCGACCCGACCAGAGATGATCAGTTTCTGGCTCACCCTCGATAAGCGCTTTCAGACACTGGAAAATTACGTTTAGGACTTATATTTTCAATTCAGTTTCTCTTTATTGTTAATAGCTTAAATGTTCTATGTTTACTGTGTGTTAATATTTACTCTTTGATAATGGCTTATGTGAGCCGAAAGCTAAGACCCGATAAAAAATTCAACAAATACTGTGATTTTTTGTTGTCTTTCAACGACATCACCATCAAGTATATCAGACAGTATGAACGGATCCTACACAAAATTAATAGACAAAACTTGTCTATATTATTCAATGAAACCTGCATTAATGAAAAAATGCTGCCAAAATACACACAATTTATATATATATATATATATATATATATATATATATATATATATATATATATATATATATATATAAGGTTGCTATTTTTACGCATTCGCGTTGTTTTTTTGTGTCGACTTTATAATATAGCAGGGTCAGTTGCTGACCCTCTATGAGAAAAAAATATAATAAAACGCAATTCACACCGCAAGAAATTTGAAAACGATACAGTTTACTGGTTGGCATTCGCGCCGGGACCTCGAATAAAAACATTTCATCGTGTTTTGGTGCCTATCTGAGGATAATGGAGAGGTTTCGGAAAGTATTGGATGAGTCTAATGGTGATAAGGTCTTTGAAGTGATTACTAGTGATGACGATGTCATGCCTTCATTTGTCTTGGCACAAAGACTCAGACTCAACACGGCGGCCTATATCAAGTGCCTTGAAGAGGTAATACTATCTTGGGAGAGAAAAAAGGGCGGCTGTTGGAAGAACCTCTGTGTAAAAAAAGAACTCTGCACAATACCACACTAGCATGAAAACGCAGTCATGGCTGTCAGACAATTACTGCGACCACATCACACCTGGCCAATTGGCTCATCAGACTGTAACCCCCTTGATTATTAAGTGTGAGTAACCAATTAAACGAAAGACCACTAAAATTACTTCTAACATGAAAGATAACTAAAGGCAAGGATTTGCCAGCTTGCACCAACTTAAATAAGGAAACAGTCCGGAAATATTGCAGGAGATTCACCTGGAGTCTGTGACTGAAGACAACGGTGATTTTACTGAATCAATTCACTCTTTAGTATTTCAAGTTATTTTGTGTAATTTCATATCTGTTAAAATGAGATGTCGGAGTTATTTTGATTTTTGCGTAATTTAAACGAAAATATATCCATTGCTCCATCTCAGCTATTGGGCGTATATAATGATAATATACACGATAAAAAGTTTGCCTCTTTCTATCGAGCGCCCATAGCTCAGAGGCAGAATCGCCGACTGACGCCAATTCGGTCGGGTTTCAATCCTGGGTTAAAAAGCAATCGGAGTCTATCTGTACTGATGGGCTGTGATACAGCGAAACAGGTGACTATATATATATATAATCACCTGGTGACTATATATATATATATATATATATATATATATATATATATATATATATATGTTATGATGGCCTGATGATTACGTCTAGCATAAAACAGACTGTCACCTCTGAGTCTTGACTTCAATGTTCACTTTTATATATAAATATACATACACTAATATATATGTTAGTGTATATAAGTGATGTATTTCCTACAATGTTTTAGTATTTATTGCCAATTGAATAATTGAAAATAAAAATAGAATGGTTCTTTTGTTAATACAGCACTATAACATGTGCATCAAATGAATTTATCAATATTTAATAATTACCGATATTGCAGTTTCATCAATGATAGAATGAAGGTAATTTAGGGTAATTCGGACAAGTTCATCTTTTCTTCCTTGCCTTGTAAAACTTTGCAAAGTAGTTATAACAAAAAGAATCATTCTATTTTCATTTAGAATTATCCACTTAAAAATAGTATGAAATACATCATTTCTTTAAAAATATTGGGGTGGCCTTATAATTATGGCCAGCAGTATATATATATATATATATATATATATATACTGCTCCTTATTAAGAATATATATATATATGTAAACCTGCTCCTTATCAAGAATAGAATGGCCTGAAGATTGTATTCAACTATAAAACATTATATATATATATATATATATATACTCTTAATGTCAAAGATATTATCTATGACACTAAAAGTCTAAGAAACATTAACTTGCCATTAAAGATTGTATTTCCGGCGTTGCATCGAGCTTAAAAAGAAAACATTCACAACAAAAATTTTAAACTGTGCCATTGTAGTTTTGGCAAATTTTTAAAGTCAGCGTAAAATGCTTAATGTTCAAAGTCAATTAGAGAAGCTATTCATCCATTGATTTTTTCGGCTGTTGCATTTTTTTTACAAAATAGACTTGATCTTTGCTTAGAAATATGACGCCTACAAATATAAACCTTCCTCTTCAATAGGCTCTACATATTTTCAAGGTCGGTCGAAATCAGCAACTTCCTCAAACGAATATCTTTGAAACCGATTTTATTCAGATATTGATTAATTTTATTTGGTTGAATAGGATGATGTAGTGTCTCGCATAAATAAATATTTTCATTATTAAATATTTTTTTCATTTTTCTTGAATAAATGTCCACGCGCGAGGCTGAAAAAATATTGGTATGCTTATGCTGTTTTCATAATACCATCACGATGATGAGAGCAACGATTCAATTATAATCATATATCAAAGCATTACAGCACCTCTATCTCGTTGGCGCTTCATAAAAGAAGTGTGAGTTCTTTTATTACTAAGAAAGCTTTTATAGAAAAGGCAAACAAGGAAGTTACGTTACGGCGTTGGGGAAATGCGAACGAATCGGAAATGACGTTGACGACTATTAAGAACAAAATAAGTTGAAGGACAGACAATTTGAAGCATCTTATTAATGTAAGCGGTCTAGAAGAGTGGCCATTCAAGATAACTTTCATTTCGCAATTTGATGAAAAAGAATAACGTATTTTCCGCTTTACAAGACGCTGATATTGGAAAGAATTTTCTACAAATAATTCATTCTTATACAATAACACATTTACCATGTCTTCTCCACATACTGGCGTCACATATTGTTTACAATAATCTCTCGTCGGATTTTGTTTGTATATAACACAATCCCCAGGCGTAGCTTGACCAATCATTCCTGATTCTTAACCAGTCCGCCCACGTTATGTTGCTTGATTTCAGACCGGCAAAAGTAGGATTACCATTTATCACCTGGCTGGGTTAGCCCTGACACGCGAGAGGGTAGATATATTGTCGAGACCAGTTTTACACGATTTATGATAGCTGATAATTAGCAAACGGAATATAATCAGTAGAATACTGCAACGCCACAGGTATAGCTTTTTTTAAATATATATTTACATACCGATTATATACACATTTATAAGAAAGTCAAAACTAGTGACATTCAGTAACAATATTCAGTAACAACATTCAGTAACAATATTCTCGGAGACATGGTTTTCTCAGTCGTCTTTAGCAGCACAGTAATCTTAGTTCGACTGTCTCATTTAAATCACAGGCCCTAAATACGCTAATTTCATTTTCCACCTCGGTTTTATTATAAAGGCACAACACTTGGGTGATAAAGGATACTTACGAGGTGGTTCAATTTTCCCTCACTGTATAGTTCTTACTAGCTCGAAATGAAAATAATATCAGTTATCCATTTCGACTTAATCTCCGATGAGAGGGAAAGAACTTACCCACTCTTATCGTTTGCCTGGCCGTCACAAAAGCTCAGTAGCCCAAGACAGGAAATTCACACAGTCCAATTTTGACCTAGGGTCACAATTTGTCAAAACAGGATAACAATATTATGACTATGATTGTCTTACCCAGAATTCAATCAATTCAATTACTTTTCCTGATAAAAATAATTGTGCTCTCCAAACAAAGATAAATTTCTTCTAATCTTTACAATTAACAAAAAAGAACGAATATCAGCCATCTTCGAATTGGTTAAAGACTTCACCTGGAAATAGGGTTACAGTATGGCAATGACATACAAATTGTTGGTTAGTAAATAAACAGTACATTTTTAAGGGTGGTTTTATTTTCATAAAAACGAATTAAAAATTTACAAAATATGTATCTAATTATATAACACAAAGAAATTTATTAATACTCAAATTCTCAAAAGTTAGTCACTGCTGGATTCATTTAAAAACTTTAAACTACCATCTTTAGAATGATCACTACTGTCAGTCATGTACAATAAATGATCCTCACTACCATCCATGTCATGGTGGTAACTATGGTGGTAACTATGGTGGTAACTGATACATCACTCTTGAAAGACGCACACGTATATTGCAAGGTATTTTTTTAAAGAAAAATGTGTCTTGCAAGCCGTAAAATATAGCATATGAAACCATAACCCTTTACATTGTGTAAAAGAAGATTAGCATGTCAAACGCTGTCAAATGTCTTCTTGCTGTCCAAATCAAAAACTCATACTTCACTATTTTTATTTAAACCTTTATTAACTCTTTCAGCAATAACACATTAGCAGTTAACTCAGAGAAGCGAACGCCATGTTGTTTGTCTGAAATAACAACATCCGGGGTGAGTTGTTTAATCAATTCGAAACTGTTTATTGTAAATACAATTTATAATCTTTCATGAAAACTTTGAATAATATTGAAACATTTTCAGGTGTTATCATATAATTCTCTTCTTCAATGGAATTAATAAATCGTGAATTCTTAGGTTTTTCTTCTATAAATCGATTTCTACCACAGGCCTAAAAAGAAAATTGTATTTTCAGGAGACTCTGGTGTCCAGATCAGTAATTCTCTTCCAGCAAACCATCGATTAGGTAATTTTCTATCTTACAACTCCGGCGACACAAGTGTATTACGCAGGTGCAATATGCACTGAAAGATATCAATAAATAAATAAAAACAAAATGAAAAAAGTGTCAGGTAAATAGAGCCATTGCTGAAGATTTCTTTTAAAACTTCTCGAGTGCAGAATGTTCGTATACATTGTCTATAGTTATATTGAACAAACTTTTGTTTTCTCAGTTAGCAGTTTCACTTACAACAAAACCTTTACTAGCTAGTTCTATTGGCTAGTCGCACTGAATGGTGAAATCAATTCTAAACTTTTCTTGAATCAATATATTTGTATCTATATATTTCTCATGGTGGCATCACTCTTCCAACCATTACTTATACCTCCCCTCACAAGAGGTGAGACGAAGTAGCCTAAGGAGAGCGCCCTCGGAGCGGCCTGAAATCAGCCGAGAGTCTGTCTTCGAACACTGCTATCTTAACGACCCTTACGAGTCCCAGTTCTAAGGCCGAGGGTCGGATCATAGTATTTCCCCCGAACTCGTATTATCGTTTCTACTAACCGAGTTCCCAGTATTGTATTCTTTCCGTATTTAATATATATTCGTTACTTTCTATTTGGTTGCTTTGCGTTATTTTTGATGGACATTTAACCGGATCCACGAAAATATTAATACCCTGGTACCTACGCGTGTCACGCGTTAGAAAGAGATAGGAACGCACACACAGACACAACAGATGAAACATAGGAACGCCGGACGACGTACACAGAAACACTCTTGATAAATAAAAGAACACGTCGAACAGGAAATATAAAACGATGTGAATACCATAGACCGAAAATTTAAGCAATGACACAGCTTTAAATGAATTGGAAGCAAAAAGAAGACATATGCTTAGAATCAGAAAGAGAGGGTTGAAATTTCTATGGCACGTAATGAGGAAAGAAGGCTTGGAAAATGTGATACTTACAGGGAATACCGAAGGCAAGATGCAGAGAGAAAATAGCCGGATAACCTAGTTGACAAGAACAACATTTATGAGAGACTTAAAAAAGTCAAACATTATAAGGAGCTACAAAGGACAGAATTTGTAAAGAGCTATCACCGTCCGAATCCTGAATAGGCCAGTCAAGAAGAAAAGCAACAAAACAACAAACGACTTTTAATTTTTTCTGTAAGAAAATGGCGTCTTCTCTTCATTTAAAGGAGACAAATGGGCAACACTGAGAATGAAATCAACATAATGTCTTAAGAACTGAATAAATAATGTCTTAAGAATATAATAAATAATGTTTAAAAAATTTAATGAACAAATGCATAGATTATAATATCGCTTTTATCAAAAAATAAAATAAAATAAAATAAAATCTGTAATTTATCTTCCTGGTTCCTATCAAAATACGGTACTGCCAATCTATGATATTGATTTCATTATAAATATACAAGAGAAAGATCGCGCTTCTTTGTAAGAGATAAACCCATAAAAAACAATGAAAATGACATTTTATAAAAAAGCAGAAACACTAATAGCATTCGGTAGTTTATAGCTTTCTTTCGTATTTTTCTTCTGAAGCTTTTTAGAAACTGACACTTTTTTCTGTCTACTGGATTGGAAAGAGCAGGCAAATAAGACGAAAGTATCAATTGCTTAAATTGTGCGTAATTAGCACTTCTTAACTCTAATATTAACAATACCGGGGAAAATTTCAGGATTTCTTGCTTGAATTTCAAGTCTTCTCTTAATGGTTGAATAAGCTTCTTTGGTAAATTTTACTTAATTATAATGTCATTTTATAAACCATTAAAAATCTTTTAACAAACTATTTTGGTAGGGTTTTGAATATTTAATACAAATGTAGACAGTGGAAAATATTTTCATGGGAAAGTGGGATATGAAGTAAAGAAAAGTTTGGAATCACCTGTGGTAAAGTTTTTTGATTATCTCTTATCCATGTAACCCTTATCACCTTGATTGACTTGAAATCATTACAGAAACGCTTTTAGTCTAAAATGAAATAAATACTCGTCAAAAGTTTATAATTGTTGAAAAAACCTCATCTAATAAAAAATTATAAGAATATTTTTACTACTGACTGTAGAATGGTAAACACCGAAGTTATCATGAAAAGTACGTATCTCCAAAATTTCGGCATAAATTTCTATACCTAATTTTATAAAGAAATTTTTAAAATGAAAAAAACATTCTTGAAGATTTCATTTTAGACTTAATTAAAAGCTAAATGATTAAATTCATTATTTCCATTAAATAAAAAATTCTGGTGTATTTCAAGTAGAAATTATATGGATTGGAATATCACATTTAATTTCGCCATTTTCTTAATTTTAAGAAATTTGCAAACAAACTAAAATTCATCGATTTTAACAATATTTCAAAAGATTTCTGTCACTTTATTTTAGTAAATTCGAAAACTGAAAGTTAAATTAATCTGATTTTAAAGAAATATTACTTATAGCATAAAAAAGAAATATACAACCAATTATTAACGATTGGTCGTGTTCATCTGATCAAACGTTTGAAGGACTGTTGAATGGCGAAGCGATGACAGCTTCTATGCATGAACATAAAAGCAATTTTTATAAATCTAAGAGAAGGGACAAAACTCTTAAATTACGTAACCGTTTCATAATAATGGCAGTTTTAATCTACCATGCATAAAAATAAGGAACGTATTAACTAAAAAAATACAAAATAAAAAATATTTTTAAAAATAAACGGCAACACTACGTTTAATAATCTTTGCAATTTTGGACTCGTAAATTTTGTTTCCACTTAATTATTATATAACTTCCAGGGAACACCGCAATACAGAATTTTACACGATTTTAAACTATTATAAATTATTATAATTAAAATGTAAAAAAGTTGAAAAAAATTTTTTGTAAAAATTCTTTATTCATCAATTTTTTTTATTTCTTTAGACAATAATGTCTTTAATATTAATTGTTTACAAAAGCAATTAGAAGCTTTTCTAATAAAGTAATGTCATAATTTTATTGGATTTATTATTTTTGAATTCAAAGCAGATTTTCATTTAGGTCGCACTAATTTGAAAAAAGTAGGTGATTTACAATCTCCAAAGATTCCTACATTTAACAAAAAAATTGTCAGGGAACACGAAGGTTATGTGCAAAATTTCATGAAATTATATAAGTGGAGAGGGGGAGGTAACACATCAAAAACAATTTTTTTACCAATATTTTCGAAAAAAAACATTTAAAGCATAATTTCATTCATTTCTGAATAGGTCCTGAAAATTTAATTAAAATCGGACTATTATTTGATTTTTACAAGAACCTGCAAATAAATTTTCTACGGAAAAAATGCGCAAAAAAATCAATGTTAAAAGTTAGAGAAGGCGATGACGTAAACAAAACAAGATTTTAACTAAAATTTCGAACGTGTTAGAAAGAATTAAAAAGTTTCAAAAATAATTAAAAAATGATTTTATCTTTCCTCGTAGTAACAATATAAACATTTTGATGGAAAAAGTTCGTTTTTATTAAGTTTGGGGCCTTGTTTTTATTTATACTATGCAGTTTTAGCGATTTTTATTGGAGGTACGTTCGGTTACCTTTCATTGAATAGTAACCGAAGATGAGATTAAGAATATTGCAAAAAGTAATAGTAATAACAACAACAACAACAACGAACAACAACAATAATAATAATAATAATAATAATAATAATAATAACAACAACTTTGTCCCTGTAACGTTAGTGATGTTATGAGAGATAGAAAAACAAATGAATTGCAGCCATAACAACACACCTTAACTTGCCTTAGGTCTTTCCGCAGACTTTTATAGACCATAGCAGAAATAGAATTATAATGAAAAGGACAAAAACATAAAATGATAATAATATAATAATAATAAATATAGTAATTATTTCTGTAAAATAAAATATTAAAGCTAATGATAATAATATCTAGCCACTCGTATTCGAGGATACACTTCTGCCTGCTCAGGCACCCTTGTGTTTAGTGAACACCCACAGAGCCCAACTGTGGTTTATACTGCAACTATGCTGAGCGGACCTTAGTTACAGTTTCTGGAAGAGAACGCATTATCTAGCGTGATAAACACTCTGAAAAAAGCCAGCAAATGCAAACTCTCGGTCACAATGACTTGTAACTTCGAGCTAGGAAAACCATCGACGAATCCTCAAAAGGAACCATCTACCCAATTTCATTCACAAGGCTTCGATCAACCTGTGATATATTTTCAGGCACTGGAGGTGCTGGACGCTGGGATCACCTCCGCCAAACTGATAGCATCAAGAAGTCACCTTCTTGACAGATCGACCATGGTGAGATTCGAAACCGGACTTCATAGTCAGAAAGCAAACAAAGCAATACAACAAAGCTAATACTACTACGATTATAATACAAAATTTGATTATTTTGCTCAAATGATTTCTTTTATTCATTGATTGTTCTAAATAATAAAATGTTGAATAATTTCTTATCAATTCGGAAGAAATAAAAATTTTGTAATCAAATATATCACCCAATCTTCACCAAATGACAAGTTGTAAAATTACACAATCTCTCCAGCTGAATTATCGCTAATCTATAACAGATGATGAATCACACACTTAAGACCAGAAAACAAATTGACAATTTCTATCAGATGACCTGATGAGAAGTCAATAAATCCCTAACGCCTAACAAATGATCATAGACCCAATCCCTAATCCCAACCAAATGTTTAGAGAGCCAATGACCAAGTTCTACCAGATCAGACGACCAGCAATCACTAATTCCTAACATATGACTAGATGACCAACCATCAATTTTGCTTGGCGATCAGTGCACAATACCTATGAAAGGATAAGATGATCACGCACCTATCTCTTCAAATAAACTATAACACATTTCTACTAGAAGACCTAACAATCAATTACTGTTATATATACACTTATGGTATATATACTGTTTCGTCGACGAAGATAGACTTAAATCATTTCGACGGTAATAATAAAGATTGAGCAGTAACCAAAATTTTGGCAATATTTTTCTCACTGAACAAATCATAAACTGGACCCAAAGTGATTTGCTTTTCTCGCTGGTAAAATGACGACATCAACACTTATACATATAAACAAAAATATTAAATATTTCTTGTCGTTCTCCAGTGACTTGGCATAGAGTAGGGGGCTGGTCTAAACGGAGGGTCAGCACACACATATGGAGGAAGCCAGCAACCTGCCCAGGCACCTCTCTCTGTTTGTGTGTGTGTGTGTGAACTGTTCTTATCTTAACTGCCTGTTAAACTCCTGATGGTGTCTGATCCCACTTAAATAGGCGAGCCTCGTTTGACACCTGCTACTTCCGCTGTATCCTGTCCCACCTCGGGCGCTGACGCCTTTTGACTTCTGTTCGTTAAAACGAAATCTAGCTATGCCAACTGCATCTTTAGACTTACTTACGTCCTAAGCTAATGTTTTTTTTTCAAATCTTGCAACAAAAATTCAAATACACATCTGGGCAAAATTTCTACACTGACCAAAAGAATATATAACATATCAACTACAAAAAAAATCAGATGACCAACTAATAATCCATAACAGATGACCACTGATTAATTACAGCTAGGTTTTCATATAAACACTTGTTGGTCTCTACCAAATGATCACAATCTTAGATTGGATGACCAGAAATAATTTTAAAAAATGAATAAAACTTGCTAGATGATAGACAATACTTGAAAACATCCCGAAATTTAATTTCAAAGACGGTGGAATATAAACCCTGAAAAATTCGATTCTATCCAGACAACGGCATCACTAAAGTCCCAAGGAAAACTGAAAGAATTATCGTGTATTGAAACGATATTTTCTTACATGGTTTTCGGGAAAAGAACAGTTTTTATTCTTGTAAAATCCCCGTAAGAAAAGTTACAAAACTTTTTGTGGCAATTATTCGTTAACCTCGTTAATATAAAAGAAATCTGGATTTTTATTGAAACCATCCAGCATATCATGACAACTGTATCATATCATCATGCAATCAAAAGAACTTGATCGGTCGATCTATTGATGTGTAGATAAGTAAAGAGATAAATAAAAGGTAGAAATGTTTTATATACGCAACACTATCAGCCCAGTCCACCTTTGTGTACAAGGTCGTTTGTTTATGCACTTAGCCATCTTGTTTCAAGTAGATCATCTGGTTAGGAAATCGAATTAAAAAAGGCATTAACTCCATCCCTAATGGAACGGTGCAGTATTTTATTAAGGCGATCGATTGAATCAAATATCATCAGATAAACAGGTTAGTACAGCCACTCAGTGATTGCGAATGAAATATTACTTACACTAAATATTATACATTGATTCTTTCAGACATGTTTCACCGAATACTTTGTTTAGTTGCTGTTCCTTTAAACCTCTTCGGGGGTCTTTCGTAAATCGGTAAACTTATGGAAATGAGGGAAGAAAAATGTACAAGGTAACCAAAAAAGTTCTGTCCGTTTTAAAAGAAAAAAAAACGAAAACGCTTCACAGTATGTGTAACATATTTAGTCTTCGAAGTAATCGCCATCGGCATCCAGCACTTTCTCTAGCTGTTCAGTGCCCTTGCGGTAGAACTCGGGGAGTTTTAACGCATAGAAGTCCGTGAAGGATTTTCCAACGAAGATGATTATCCAGGGAGTGGAAGAGGTGATTATCGGATGGTTCAAGGTCAGGTGAATAAAGTGGATGGCACAAAGTCTCCCACCCAAGTTGCTGTATGGAATCCCTGACCACTCGCGCGATATGCGGCCTGACGTTGTCATGGAGGTAAAGCACACCTTTGCGATTCACCAGTGCTGCCTCCTTCTGGCGCAGTGACTGTTGCACACGTTTCAATTGTTGCGAGTATAGGTCTCCAGTGACCATTTGGCCCGTTGATAGCAGTTCATAATGATGACTTGATGACTTGTCCACTAGACCCAAAGCATAATCTTGCGTGGGTGCATAGGCGGTCTGGAACGCTTGGGAATTTTGTACAAAACCCACTTTTCATCACTGGTAAGCACTCGATTGAATTAAGATGCAGTACAGTACTGAACTCCGTCAATCAAGATCTGTGGTCGTTCACTGCGAGGCTTATCATGGAGAGACAAATCTCTCGAATTTTCGAAACCAATGCCTTGCAGTACGTACATCCACAGCACTATCCCCAACCGCTTGCCATATGCGGCGACTTGATGCAGCTGCTGATAAGCTCACTTTGAAGTTGTAAAGCAAACAGTCCTGAACGAGATGACTAGACGCTTCCATCCTTTTCACATCTGTCAGGCTTATAACTGATGGCCGAGCACGGTGTGTGTGTGTGTTTTTTTGTAACGTCTGATGTTCCTACTTTTGGCTGTTAAAATATGAAAACAATTGCTACACGCATTTCTTGTATATTTCAACTTCATTCAATGACTAATCAAAATACGGACAGAACATTTGGTTGCCTTGTATTTGAGTATTGTCTATAATTTTGAGAACAATCATTAATACTACAGACATGTTTAAATGCGTGAACTTGTCGTTCGCATGAGGCAGAGGTCGGAAACCCCCGGCCCCTGAGCCATATTTTTGCCAAGTTAATATCAGGGCGCTAATTATCTAATTAATTTGTTGAGCAAGTGACAGAAAAATATCAGTTGGAGTTAATCCACTTGCAACATGAAAAACTTTTTAAAACAAAATTTTATTTCAAGTCCACTGCTGACTTTGACAAGAAATATGTTTTGCCAAGTGGAAAATAAAAAAAAAACTATTGAATAAAGTGAAAATGATGGTATCATTTTTTGGAAGTACATATACATGCGAACAAATTTTTTCGAAAATGAATTATACTAAAAGTCATTTAAGAATAACGTTGGGTGCCGAGCACTTGGATAATGCGTTACTCCTGTCATCGACAAATTATTTCACCTGACGTGTAGAAGTTTTCGAACAATAAGCACCAAGTGCCTTATTAAATTCGCTGTTTCTGTTTCGTTTGTAGTAAAGAATTTTCCAATTTTTGTTTGCGTTATAAATTGTTTTCTGTTATTCACGGTGTCGGTCTTTAATTCCCAAAATCACAGCATAGGTATAATACCAGGTATCTTTGTGAGTTCTCTTCAGGATTTAAAAAAATATTTTCTCCCTGCTTGCTGACTTTTGACAATAAAAGAAAATATTGATATTATTTAGTAATCCTTACGAAACATAGAGCAAGTAGCAGAGGAATATTTGTTGCAGATAATCAACATAAAATGCGACGGCTTTTTAAATCAAAATTTCATTTTGAACCTACTGCTGGTTTTACAAGAAATATATGTTGCCAATCGTAAAATGAAGTATAATGGCTGGTTATCATTAACCACGAACAACGAGAACAATATATGTATAAATATAAGCTTATATCTTTAATCTGCGTCAACGACGGTTGCGTGGAGGACGATGTAACTAAATACGAGGAAGTTGTCGGCTGTCGTTGACTTCTTTTCTTATCTCGTCCCCGTATTTTCTTTGCGTTCTATCTGGATTATGATTTCGGCCAGAAAAAAAAAACGAACTTCTATAACTCGAAATATTCACACATTTTTGCGTTTCAAGTTTACTCTAAATTTTATCATCTATGAACAGGCACATCTGTCATACATTTTCGCTGGCTATTGCCAACTGACTTTGATATCAGTCACAGTTTTGTCTGTCATTCTTTGTGTTTTCTGCCTTTGATGTTGATAATACTTTTGTCGAGCACTCTTTGTATTTTTTGCCTTTGATGTTTATGATAATTTTGTCGGGTACTGTTTGTATTTTCTGTCGTTGATGTTGATCATAATTTTGTCAAGAATAATTTGTATTTTCTGACTTTGATGTTGATCAGATTTTTCCTCGTGCACTGTTTGTGTTTTTTGCGATTGATGAAGATCATACTTTTGTTGGGCACTCTGTATTTTCTACCTTTGATGTTGATCAGATTTTGTTGATCACTGTTTGTATTTTCTGCCTTTAATGTTGATCAGATTTTTTCTCGTGCACTGTTTGTGTTTTTTTTTTGCGTTTGATAGAGATCATACTTTTGTTGGGCACTGTTTTTATTTTCTACCTTTAATATTCATCATACATTTGTCGGTCCTGATTGTTTTCTGCCAGTGATGTTGATCATAGTTTTGTTGGGTCTGTTTGTATTTTCTGCCTTTGATATTGACCATACATTTGTCGACCATGTTTGTGTGTTCTGTCATTGATGTTGATCATATGTTTGCCGGTCACATTTTGTTTTTTCTGACTTTGATGTTGGTTACACTTTTTTCGTGCACTGTTTGTATTTCTGCCCTCTCTGTTGCTCTTACTTTTTTGGTCACTGTTTGTGTTTGCTGCCTTTGATATTGATCATAATGCTGACGGTTCTCATTGTAATTTCTGTCTTTGATGTTGCTCATACTTTTGTCGGTCTTGTTTGTGTGTTCTGCCTTTGATGTTGATCATATTTTTGTGTCATTGTTTTTATTTTTAGCCTTTGATGGTGATCATAATTTTGATGGTTCTGTTTGTATTTTCTGTCTTTGATTTTGATAATACTTTTGTCGGTCCTTTTTGTTTTCTGCCTTTGATATCGATCATAATTTTATCTGTCACTATTTTTGATGTCAATCATATTTCTCTCGAGTTACAGAAATAATTTACAAAAATATAGAACATCTTGAATCATCCGAGAATGATGATATCATTATTTGGAATTACAAATGCTTGCGAAAAAGTTTTTTCGAAAATGAAATATACGTTATGTCGTTTAAGAACAAGGTTTGGTGACGACATCATGGATGATTTTTTGCTTCTGTCATTGCCAAATATTTTATGTGATGTCAAGAAATTATAGAACAATAAGCAGTAGCAAGTATTCTATTGAATAATTCGCCGGTATTTTGTTTGCGGTAAGAAATTCTGATTTTTTTTGTTTATTGTGTTAGTTGTTAGCTTGTTATTCCTACAGTGAAATAGAGAACCTTATTTAAATAATATAACATTAACTTGGGTGCTTTTTCTTTAAATCTCCATACCAAGACAGTCTTCTGAGTTCGAGACAATTTATTACAGTGCATTAGATATAATGATTCTTCCTCCATATAATGCATAGCTTTCTGGCCCGCTCTCTTTAAAAAAATGTCGATCCCTGTTGTAGGCAATGTTTGTATCTGTTATAGCGGAACATCCTGCCATCCCTGAGAATATAATGTTCTACGTTAGAAAAGACGGTAACGAGCGGTACGACGAGGGAAAAAAGTCTTAGGCGAAAGCATTCACTATTCGATAGTCGATTCAGCTCCAACCCGGGGCTTGCCTATATGTGTATTATTGTTAATTGTACCTTAGTACAATAAATCTGTATTTCCCATTCCTGGTGTGGAGTTCCATTCTTCAATTGATCATTTTATACTGCATTCCTTTTCAGGATATATCAGTATCATAACTTTTCAGCTGACCTATTCTTCCGCCTTCCGTAAGTGTACGATTAAAAGCCCTAACCCTAAGCCCAATTCTATCCCTAACCCTAACCTCAGTGATTCCATGTTTAGGTTTTGTTTCGTAATTCTTGGAGAAAACTTTCGGCTTTTTGCCAGGATCTGATACCATCATACCAAATTGTTTTAGGCAATTAATCGTGATGGAATCCAGATTTAAACCATGTTTCTAGGTTTGTCTTTTTTTTCAATTGATTTCATTTCACTCACGGTAATAAAAGGCATTAAGATACAAGGCGTTGCAGGATGTAGAAGATTTAGGAATAGAAACCTTACTAATGAACGGGAACAGGAGAGAGTAATCAGAAGGAGAGTAGATATGATTGACATTGCATTGACATTTTTTAAGGTTAAATTTAGCAGAAAAGCGTGGAGCTTGAAGGTTCACAAGCGAAAAAAAGAAACTGTTAGCATAGAAAGTACGGCTACATCCAGCCTGCTCAACTGTAAAATAATGAGATCTCGAAGCCGGTCTAGTCCTGCGCTTAAATTCGAAAAGTCTATGTACCACAGCGAAAAGCTCATTTGAACAATTACTATGAAAGTTTTTTTATAGAAATAAACCAGGGAGACAATCTTACGGCTGGGAAAGGTTGCTGATGCCGAGGTACCAGATCAAGATGAGTAATATTGCTGATTTTATTTGCTACTTATCAAGGAGGTTAAATTAATTAGCAGGGGCACCAGACCATTTGAGTTTGCAATATTCTTACCAGAAACGAATGATAGACTTATAGATATGCATGGTAAATTCTAGAAATAAAAATTGTTTCACATATTCTCAGTTACCTCTCTTAAGGATATTTTTATATGGTTCTGGGCAAACGAGACTCCACGTCCTTCAGCAGAACATGATCTGTATATTCTTTTGTATTCTATCAGTTAGTCAGTTAAGTGCCATACGTAATACACGCATGGGCGATCATGTCTCAAAAGAGACATGACTGACTAGGTAAAACATTTTTCACAGTATGTTGCCATTACATTCTACAGTAGACCAACTCTATAGAACCTTATATGTTAGCTATTTAAAGGAGGAAAAGACGGTGGTTTCATGCCTTTCTCAAAGGTATTTGCGCGTAGTTGAATGCAATGAATTCAACTGAAATTCGAACTCGGCTCTCCGATTTCTCGTTCCGAGCTGATATCCACTGCACCACAACCCGTACACCTTCTTTCAATACTTCTGATGAAACATTAACGTTTGAATATTTCATAAAGACTGGCATGATAACACTTGTATTATTATATATGGCGAGGAAATGAAACAATCTATACACTCTATATTAATATCACCAAATGTGACGTAAAATCCTATTTCTTTTATTCATTTATCTATTCATACACCGGCGTGATGTGGCTTCCCTGTGCCTCTTCTACAAGTACTTTCATGGCTTCTGCTCCGATGAGCTTAGATCACTGGTGCCGCCTAAGCACGAATTTACACGAGATACTAGATTAGCAACTAGGTCCCACCCTTTTACAGTTAAACAAATAAGATGTAACCGTAAATTCTACTCCAACAGCTTCTTTTCTCGCGCTTCCCGCCTGTGGAACACCCTTCCACAACTCTGCTTTCCCGACAGTTACAATCTCCAGGTGTTTAAATGTAGGGTCAATAGACACCTCCTATCACACTAACTCCCAACTATTCTCACAACACTCTCATCTACCCAACCCTCATTCTCGGTATCCTCACCCGCCTATCACCCACCCTCTGTTATTTCCTATATTTAATCAGCCTTTCTCCACTCTACGTAGCCCCCTGCGCAGTAGTGGCAGTGACATGCCTTGCTCGGGGTGAAACGCTTATAAAAAAAAAAAAAATATCACTAAGTCATATTTTTTATTTATTTTTTTTAATTTGAAATATTTCATTTATATCATTCGTTTTACTTTGGTATTTTACTCCAGTTTTTTTTTATCTATTCATTCATCTATTCAATTCCCTAAGTTTTTTTTTTTAATGCAAAATATTTCCCTAATATCATACTTTTTTTTTCTAGTTATTTACATATCCTCCCTTCCAATATCTAGTTTAACACTTTATCCATTTTTTCTTAGTTTGGACGATCACCGTATTCGGTACGATTTTTGATTTCGTTAATAGGCATATTCCCTCACATTCTGATCCCTATGTAATGGTATCTTCCACATCGTGTTAATTTAAGAATTTATTTCAGTATATTTAAACAGTTTTTTTATCTGTTCTTTAGCGACACATTAGTTGTTGTTTTTTTTGTTTTTTGTTTTTTTGTGAACGACTTTGTTCAAGAAATTATTTCCTCTTCTGTGCAACCAAAAACAAAGCATCTTGCATTCTAACATCGTAGCAAGCAGAGATTAGGACACAGGCCGGGGCCTGATCAACTTTGGCTGGGTCAATCTTGGGAGAAGGTATGATGTTTGAAAAAGACCGAAATCGTCAATTAACCGGGATAACATAACCGATGATGTGTCCTAACCGCATCTAAATGATGTATTTTTCAAATATAGATTACACTGTGTAACCGGTGAAATTTGTCGGAGATACACGGTTCCTGTCTTAATTAAAAGTTAGAACCCTTTAGTCACGCAAAACTATGTCTGCTTTAAATGACAGCTATTTGAGCCATCTCATTATGCATTAATTATGCGTAAAAACTAATTCAGATAACTGTGCCTAAAGTAATTAATTTACATGTTTATAAAAATTGTTACAGAAAAAAAATCAAGCGGTGTATTGAATATATTAAAATAATTAAAATGTCAAAATAGATATATACTTTAATATTTAATCTGGTCTAATTAAAATATCACATGAAATAAATTGTTAATTTCAATGCTTTCCTGGCTCATGTAACACACACATATACTTTATATATCTAGCACAACCAGACATTTTTTTTATCATATCACCCCTAGCAAGGCGGGAACGCCACTGATGTGCAGTGGGCTACATAAGAGTAAAAGGATTAGAGGAGAATAAGGAGAAGGACGAACCAGTTAGAAAGGAGCAAGCGAAAGATGGGAATATAGGTGTGATGACAGTTGCGAAGGTGAGAGAAAGGAAAGGAAATAGAGGACAGTGTGGAAAAAAGAAGTAGGGTCAAGTAGTTAAGAGATGAGAATTGTCCTTGCATTTAAATTCCTAGAGGTTGTAGCCATTAGGAAAACAAGAATAAGGAAGCGAGTTCCACAGTCGGGAAGTGCGGGTAAAGAAGCTGCAGGAGTAGAATTGTCGTCTGCATTTGGTTGTGAATGGGTGAGACCTAGTTGCTAGTCTGGTTGCACGAATAAACACCTGTTGCGGATGTACTAGTGACTCAAGCTCGTTGGAACAGAAACCATGGAAATATTTTGAAAACTATGATAAATACACGAAATCATTGGAGACTCTCATGGCGGCATCACCCACAACGGAATGAACTCCTCCAACCAGTACAGATAGCCTGGGGAGATAGCCTAAGTAGCCTGGAAGTAGCCTGAGAGAGTAGCTTGAGGGGAACGCCCTGAACTCAACCGAGAGTCGTCTACGAACACTGTTACGACCATGGCTCTGTCTCTTGTCGCTCTCAGTAATGTTTCTCTTGGTATCACTTCCGCGCTTCCAAGCCCCGCTCCGTCAACCATTTGCTCATACCTAACAAGTACGTCTTGCGCTGCTTTCCCCTGTCTCTTCTTCTTTTTATCCGACCTGTGAATATCAAGTTCTCCAGGCCCTCCTTCCTCATTACCTGTCCTAAGAACCTCATTTGTCTTTTCTTGATATTTAGTATCATTTTTCTTCTCGTTTGCATTATGTCCAACACCTCACCGTTGCACACATGCTCTGTCCATGGTATTCTCGACATCCTTTTGTAAAACCACATTTCTGCTGCCTCAAGCCTCTCCTTCATCTTTGATGAGATCGTCCAGTATTCACTTCCATACAGAAGGACAGATATCACATAGCAATCCAGCACTCCTTTTCTTTTTCTAATGAGATTTTCCTCTCTTTCAGTACTCTGGCTAGCTTCTGAAATGCTTCTTGGGCCATTCCAATCCGTCTTTGGATCTCTGTGTCGAATTTTCTATCCTCTGTCAAAACACTTCCCAGGTATTTGAATTTTTTTATTTGTTTTATTTATGGCACTTATTCCTCACAAAATTATTGCATTCCGTTTTTAACTAAAATCCTTTGGCCATATACACACCTAAAATAATGCTGTTAGTATACGAAATATTCTCGATCGGTTCTTCTCCAATAATAACTTGTACCACGTAGAATCATGATATTTAAATAAGTCATTATACCCAAAATATATGTGTCTACATATTTCTATTTTCGTGAAAAACAAATAATAAATTGATAATCTCAAAACCACATTCTGTCCTTAGCTTCCCCTATGAAAATAGTAAAAAAGAAACAGCTCCCATTCTTAGGCGTTCTCATAGAACTCAGTAATAACATATTCGTCACTTCATTATACAAAAAAACAAAAACAAAATGGCGTCAGAAACTCATGCTACCTTAAATTCTAAACCATATAGATATAAAATAGTAGTTATAAAAATGTTCATAAGAAGAGCACGCGAGAATTTATGGTGCATAGGAAATTAAGAATTAAAAGCAATCTCCTTCTTCACTTCTACAAAAAATCACAATGACGTGTGAAATCCTGGTTTTGTTGAATAACAATTACTACTACAAACATTTCTACAACTCTTGATACCCTTAACTCATTAATTGTTTCTAATTGCACATTAACTTCTACAACTTATGTTATTCTTTCATTTTAATAAATTTCTATTTTAACATGCAAAATATATTTTTTTATTCTTCCACTATTCCACACTAATCCACCTGCTGCCAAACAACCTTCTGTTAATTCCGATGATGAAAATGAATAAAATCCTAAGTTCGGTAATATATGACACAAGGCCGAATTAATAAATATTAACCATCTCCCCTATAGCTTCAAATTCATCCTCTCGTCCCTTTTTCCTTAGAGAACTTAATAATGTAAAACAGTCGCTAGTAAACAATAGTTTTCCGAACTATCTTATCGACCACAAAATTAGATTATTTCTTTCTAAAATGACTAATAGTGATACGGAACATACAGATAAAAATAATAACTTTAACATCTTTTACAAAAGCCAATTGCTTGTCAACTATAAGCGAAAAAAAAAATTTTTCTTAGACAAATCATAAAAAATATACAGTCTAGTCTAGTCGAACCAGAAAATTAAATTATCAAAAAAATGTAAAACAGAAAATAACAACAAAACAACGCAAAATCATAACTACAGAAAATCAACATTATTTACGAGTTCAAACGCTTCTTAAGGAAATGTGTTACTGATCAAACCAAACTAAATTATTACATTAGTCATACTACTACATGCCTACCTTGACTTTCGTTACACCTACCCAACCATAGCTCCATTAGAACTCATTTAAACACACACAGAAAGCTACCAAGCTCATTCTGAAACTTACTCATAAAAATACATGTAGAATAGCCGAATTTATTTGTAAAAAAGATTACAAATAATGGATTCCTAAAAAAAGGAAACATTCAACACTCAGTAACATTAACTACGAACGCGGCCACAGTGTGCTGACTGTGTTTTGAAAAAAGAACATTTCTAAAACGTCTGTTACTGTTATGTCGCCAAGTGTAAAGGAATAACTCAACAACAGAATCAGAATATAAGTTGTATTCCGCGGAAAGACGGTTAGTAAGTACAGAAGTGAATTAGTAGTATTTACAATATAAGAGATACAATAGTCCAATCCGTCGTAAGACGTGTGTATAAGTTATTACTTCCGGTACGCCACCGGACGTGTGTCTAACTCTCGCACTGACTCTCCATAACTCTCCTGTAGAGAATCCACCATTGCTATATATAGTAATGGGAACAGTCCATTATGTAGTCCAATAGAGGCGGCGCACTAACAGTTACATATATGAAAACCCTACACATTCATTTAAAAATACAAAAATAAAAATCACCCTTGAAAATGGTTAAAAAGATAACCAAAACGCTGAGGTATGCAGAACTTTTGGACCGAGAAAACACTCGAAAATATTAAACAAACATTTTAAATTGCAGTTAGTCGTCTTTATCAAAACATGTATGAAATGAGATTGCTGTCCAAACACACACACACTGTATATATATATATAGTTTGAATTGAATGTATATGGATAGCACTTTTTATATACATGTTACGTTAAAAGGTTCTTTGTTAAGGGTGTCTTTATTTTCTTTTCCATATATCGTTCTATTTCCTTGGTTTACATTATACTTTCTTGGATTCAAACGACCCCAAATTAACTGCATATCTTCCAACAACACAACAAATCCGACAAATCCGGACCAATAAAATTAAAATGTTATATCAACTCAACTGTGAGAGAAAAAGAAAACGACTACAAATACAGGAAGCATTAAGCATAAAACCAAATAGTTCAACATTAATAAAATTAGGAAGAAACCCACTAAATAGATTTCATTAATATAAAAATAACGATAATACGTTCAGGTGAAAAAAGCGATATCTAAATTAAAATGATGTATTCGTTGAAAAATACTTGAATAATTACCGAGCTGATTTTATTGTCTAATACAACGGTTCTCAGCCGGGGTCCATATAATATTACTGGAGATCAACACAAAAACCTAATACACGAAGAGCTCAATATTTTAGTCGTCTATAGGGAATTTTAATCTCGGAACCGTATTTATAAGTGAGAATTAGAATTTCAATAGTAATCGACGCCATATTAAAATACTAAAAATAGGAAAAAACACTTAAAACTATTTGAAAACGAAATCAAACGATGTAAATTAGTGTCTCTTTCATTCTATTTAATTTAATATATTAATAATAAATAGTAATTATTTTTATATAATAGAAATAATATATTAATATATTAATATTAATGAATATAAGATATTTCAGAAATTATTAATAATAAAATTGATTTAATATATAAGTTATATAAGTATTATATATCGAGAAAAAATACACATTTAATATTTATATAATACAATTTTTTAAACATATTTATTAGAATAAAATAGAATAAACTTTTGTTCATCGAAAGGTTATGAGGGTCTTCCAAAGTGTTAAGATAGAAAGTGGACCATGGATTTAAAAAATGGTTGAGAACAACTAGTTAATTATTTATACACCTTTGCGCAAAATACCTATTTTTCGATTACCAACTTTCGATATTTATCGGTGGTACCTCGACACAAAACCTAGCTATGAACACTCGCAGACGCTTATAGGACAACTGTGTAAATTTTCAAGAAAATCAGTTCAGCCGTTTCGGAGTCTATAGGTAAGAGACACACACACACACAGACACACACACATATACACACACAGACAAAGTTCCCTTTATAAATAAGTTTACATTATATATAAAGAAAACATATATATTTAATATTTCTAATATACAATTTCTTAAACATATCTATTAGAAGAAAATAAAATAACCTTTTTTTCATCGAATGGTTATGAGGGTCTTCCAAAATGGTAAGATAGATAGTGGACTATCGATTAAGATAAATGGTTGAGAACAACTAGTTAATTATTTATACAATTTTGCGCAGAATACCCATGGGAAAGTTATGAACCCAACGCTTCTTCCCTTAGGTTTGGGTTAATTAGTAAAAAATGTGTATCACTAAACCATAATTATCTTTCTGTGGAACCAGATTTGTTGCCTTGACTGTGAGGAGATTGTCCAGTATCAACCGCCATATAGGAGGATTTATACTGCATAGCAGCTGAACACTTAATAATAAAAACGGTAACATAACTTCTGATTTAATAGCCTGGAAGATTAGAAACATTTAGCTTTGGAAGGCAGTAAATCTAGAAGGAAAAAAATTACTGCATTATCATGTTGAAAATTTAGTTCACGTACAAACTTAACCTTAAGCAACGTCGAGACTGGCCAGTAGCTAGACGAGTGACCCCTTGGGAATACCAGGTGCTGTATGCTTGGGTGTCCGAGTGGCGTAATGGATACACTATCGTGTTTGTTAACCGAAAAACCGAGTTTCAATTTCAGCTGGGTTCGTTATGTTTACTTACACCGAAATACTATTAAACAACGTAAGAATCCCCCAGTTATGGGTTAATTAGTAAGAATTGTATCATTAAAACAATTATTATCTCAAATTAAAGAATGTTGAGACGGGTCAGTACCTAGACGGGGGACTACTTGGGAATAACAGGTGTTTTCAACGAGGATATGGTGTATTGGATGACGACTCGGAATTATTAATCAGAGAACCGGATTCCAGATCTCGTTGAGTTCCTTATATTCACTTCCGCAAAAACTCTCCTGGGAAAGGCACGAATCTACCTATTCTCCCCATAGGTATTGGTTAAATAGTAAAACATTTATTACTATATTTATATCTTTAAAACAAATCTTACAATCAAAACGATTTTTTGGCTTTAAATAGCCAACAAAGAGTTTTATGAGCCGCAGAAAACAAATCCAGCATTCACCCAAAAGTAAGACGCGAATCAACAAATTTGTGATTTTCTTGATAAATACTGATAAAACTAAGGACATGTGGCGTAGAAATATAAAAAAATATAAGAACTACAAGAGACACAATTATTTGCAATCAGAGAAAAAAAAACTAACATTTCCGAAACAGATAAGGATTGATTGATTGATTTGCATTTTAGGATTCATCAAACTTTTGCAGGTTATTTAAAGCCAGAATAATTTTCTTAGATTATTTTTTTAGTTAATAAAAATTTACTAATAAAAGTCTTAATAATTAACACACAGATGGAGGAGTGGTGTATACACACCTTTCCCAAGAGTAAGGAATTATAAAAACCAGACTTGAAATAAAATTCGGCTATCGAACAGATTAGAGGAAAGAAGGCTTGGATAATTTAACACGCTCATGTCATATTAAAAGCGCTGGAAACCTAACGAACAGTATTTGAGTGAATAGCCTGAACAAAGAAAAAGAGGGCTGTTAAAGCAGCAGGAGTTACTTAAAGCAAGAAAGAGAGTAAGTTGTGAAGAGACTAAAACGCTCATACCCTGAAATTATATGGCATATAGTGGAACAGTATAATTGCATGAATTAATGCTAAGATGTTGCGTATTTATTTGTATTTAATTTATTTGAACAGTATTTGCAATCGATACTCGTATTTGATATTCTGCTTTTAATTCAATATCTACCCAAATATGATTATCGATTAAAATTATGTTCAAACAAGCAAATAAAAAATGTCGGTTGTTAATTCCATTTCGTTAATTTTGATAACTTTTCCGGAGTATATATATATATATACACACAGAAGGGTCATTTACTAAATAATGTGAATTTTTCGGTATAAGGACTTCTAATACAGATAGAAGCTTATTTCTTTTTAATTTTTTTTTCTTTACTTCTTTTTCAAAGGGATTTAATTTTTGTGCAGATTGAAAAAAACTTTGAGAGTTTTGGAGATTAACAAAGATGGCTGACCAAGAAGCATGCCCCAGGATTGAACGGAGGTCAGTTAACAAGTTTTTGGTTGCTGAAGGGTGCAAACCAGTTGAAATTCATAGGAGAATGTTAATTATGGATGGTGCCACATGTATCAGCCAAAAGTATCTACATATGGGCTAAATCGTTTAAAGAAGGACGTAGCAGTGATGAGGATGAAAACAGGCCTGAAAGGCCTACAGAATTGAGGTCTCCTGAGGTGATCGAATCAGTCACTGCCCTCATTCAGTCTGACAGAAGGGTGACAGTGGAATAACATTGCAAGGACTTTGAGCCTATCAATTGGGACACTACACAAAATTGTCCAAGATGACCTTGTCTACTCGAAGGTCAGCAGCCGGTGGGTGCCAAAGATGTTTACTGCAGAGCATAAACAGAACTGCTCCCTCATCCCCCTTACAGCCCAGACCTTTCCTCTTCAGACTTTTCACCTGTTTGGTCCCTTGAAAGCGTTCACGAGAGGCACGAAGTTTAAAAGTGACGATGAAGTGAAATGTGCTGTGAGGAATTAGCTGAGACATCAGTCCAAAGATTTTTACGCTGAGGGAATACGGAAACTTGTACACAGATGGGAAAAGTGTGTGACACTGCTGGGAGACTACGTTGAAATATTAAATAAAAGTAAGCTTCTATCTGTACACTGCGTGCCAGAATTATATGCAAATCGATTCTTTTGTTCTAACTCCGACAGTTTTTAATAACAATTAGTGAAATTTGGCAAGTTATATGACAACACTAACACATGTGTAGATAAAAAATTCTAAGCTAATCTGTGCAATAGTAAACAAATGGCAGCCATTTTGGTGACTTGCAGCCTGTTTCAGCGTGCCAACTTTATATACAAACCATTGCTAAAGTGAAACATATGGTGAAGTGGTGACAGAAAATTAGAACATTGATTATTTTAGGAATATGTAATTTGAGAACAACAATAATGAAGAACAAACACCTTCAATATAGTTTCATAGTACAATCAATAATGTATATAATTGCTATTTTTATTAACAAGTGAAAAAACCTTTGGTCCATTGAAGATGTCAAACTTTCGATTTCATCTGATGAAATTTCTTTGGCAGCAGTCAGAATGGCATTCCAGAGGTAATCCTTGGAGGTGTACTGCCTTCCTTCGGAGTAAATCTTCCTTTTCAAGATGCTCCACAGATTTTCGATGGGATTTAAATCTGGAGAACAGGCTAGCCATTGCATTATTTTTCCCATGTCTGGCAAAAACACTCTCTAAATATTCAGGGATTATCCTTGCAGCATGAGACGGTGCATTATCATGCATGAATACCATCTTTTTCCGGAATGACAAATTCTTCTTGTGCCAGGATTCGAGGTGTTCCTTAATGAAGTCAGTGTAGAGTTTGGCAGTCATTTTCACTCTATCTGTGAATCTGAATGGTCCTACCAGCTCATTGCCAATGATTGCAGCCCAAAACATCACACCACCACCTTCTTGTTGATGCTTGATCTGGTAGGAAATTGGACCCTCATTACAGTACCATTCTTTCCTCCACTCATCGGGTCCATTTAGGGTCGCTCGTCACTCATCGGTGAACAAAACAGTTTGAAAATTTACCTTCATGTGATTTCTTGCCTACTCCATACTCATTTTCTTGTGGATATCCTTTAATGGAGGGCGAATCTCTGGCTTTCCACATTTTGCAACCGTCCTCAGGATACGGCATCGACTTGATTTGGGCACATCAGGAACGCTAGGATTTTCAAAAACACTTTTGCTAGTTTCAAGAGGGTTACGGTGGACTTCTCTCTTGATCCTACTCATGGCTCGATGCAACACAGGTGCTGTCTTACGAATTTTCCCTTTGTCAGAATGTCTGTTGCAGATTTCAGGGTAAGTAACAAATTTTTTAATTGCACGATGATCACGGGCCAATTCTTTGGCTATTTCTAAGGTAGATATCTTATTACAAACCCTTTGGGCAATTTTAGACTTCTCAGCTTGACTCAAAGCACCTTTACGTCCCATCTTGCATATAAAGTTGGCACGCTGAAACAGCCTGCAAGTAACCAAAATGGCTGCCATTTGTTTATTATTGCACAGATTAGCTTAGAATTTTAGATCTGCACATGTGTTAGTGTTGTTATATAACGTGCCCAGTTTCACTAAATTTTCGTGAAAACTGTCGGAGTTAGAACAGACAAATCGATTTGCATTTAATTCTGGCACGCAATGTATTAGAAGTCCTTATACCGAAAAGTTCACCTCATTTATTGAATGACCCTCGTATATATATATATATATATATATATATATATATATATATATATATCCCTCCTGTCACACTCATGCATGGAAACGCAAGAAAAAGGCAGCATTGGCTCAGTCCATTCCTTTTAATACTATATATTAAACTTTACGGACAGTTATGACAGCTCTTGCCACGCGTTTGCTTTTTAACAGTGGCCTTATAATTGTTATCAGTTTACAATAATTATGTAATCAAGTAGTGAATCATATATATATATATATATATATATATATATATATATATATATATATATTTCTTTTCTATTATAATAAAAAGCGTTGTGTATTTATTTGCATATATATATCTATATATTCTTCTATGTGCCATGTCTATTCAAGACGTATCCGGTCTTGGCCTTCCAACCTCTCTATCTCTGGTGGCTCTTAGCACGCTTTATTTTTTCACCCCACCCAAATCCTGCTCCGCCATGCATATGATCAGGCTCCTCAAATATGTTACACGCTGCTTTCCCCTTTCTCTCTTTTCCTCTAACTTGCCTGTGAGTATGAGATTCTCCAAGTACTCCTATTCTGTCTCTTAATACTCGACTCAGCTTCTGGAATGCGTCATTCGACATTCTAATGATGACTATGCATTTGATTTTTTTTTTTTTGAGTTTATTTCTAATTCTTTTGTTCACTCTTTTCAACTACCTTCTGTAAGAGGTCTTGTAGTTTTCTTTCCGTGTCTGCTTTGTCAGCACTGTATTATCTGCGTATCATGTTGTTCAGATTGTGGCCTCCGATGATAAATCCTGGCAAAACTTCTAGGGTCCTCAGAATAGTCACGCTGTACAAGTTGAATAGATGAGTTGAAACGCCACATCCTTGTCTTATGCCTTTTTATCTTTGTATATTTGCTGAATTCATTACTTGTTCGTATGCAGGCGGTTTGCTGCTAGTAGAGATTCTTGATTACTCTAATGTTTTTCTCAAATATGTCGAGGTTGCTGAACATTTTTATCAATTTTTTGTGGCGTACTTTGGCGAACGCCTTCGCATGATCTATATCACATAGGTACACGTTCATTTTCATTTGCATTGCCCTTTTTTTCCCTCCTGTCACGCTCAGGGGTTTGAATTATAATGTTTTTTTCTTGTGTTTTAATGTAAGATATTCAATATTAGGTATATCAATATATATTGCCATCATTTTAGACGGCAGATCGATATCATTTTGACCGCACGGGTTCACTCGCAAGAAAACATTAATTACGACAATTTCCTTCGTGACAAAATGTACGATATGTATTTACGTCTGTCACCCACACTGACAACAGCACTTTGCTTGGAAAGCCATTACTAGGGATAAATTATAAACAAACAGGACTAGATGCATTAAAAAATCAATGTGGATGAAATAAGCAACGATGTCTACACAATTAAGAGATGTCTACCAAACAAACGCCAGCTGTGGTGAATTTGTGAACTACTTAAAAAAATAACAGGAAATTTAATGATTTGCTACTTATTTAGCTTCTGATTAACAGTCAGTCAGTTAAGTGCCATTAGTGATACACACTTTGGGCGACCATGTCTCGAAAGAGACATGACTGACTGGGCAGAAAATGATGCCGCAGTAGGTTGCCATTACTCTCTGCGGAAGACTGGTTGGCAGCCAAGGCTATAAAACCCAATATATCCTGCCATTTAGTCCATAGCTGAAGGGAAAAGAGATGGATTATATTATATCATTATGTTAATAAGTAGTAATTAGTGAGAGATCAATTTATTACTTCATAACAATACAAAGCCGATCCCCCACTTTATTCCCAGTAGAAATTTTAATTTTTCCTAACTATTATATTCAGTCAGTTAGTTAAGTGCCATACGTGATACACCCTTTGGGTGATCATGTCTGACTGGGCAGAAGATTTTCCCGCAATAGTTTACTATTGTTTTCTGTGATAGCCTCTTTGTCAACCAAATCTATAGAACCCAATTTATCCTCTTATTTAACCCATAACTAGAAGGAAGAAACGGATTCATATCTTTCCCAAGGCATATTTCCGTGTAGGGGAATGCAACGAATTTAACTGGAATTCGAAATTCGCTTCTCCGATTTCTCATTCATTGCACCACAATGCATATTATTTAACAGAGGTATAAAATCATCAATTACCGGAAAATCAGTTTATACCTGTATTAATTATGTTTCTACGCTATTTTTCTTAAATTTGACTTAGTGATCCAATAAATGCATTAACTAAAACTACGAATCTGTAGCGTCAAATTTTTTAAACAATTCGATGCAGTCTCACGTTTCTAATTTTTTGGGGTCTTGCTGAGATTTATATATTAGTATGCACTTCGATGGCGTGACACCAATACAGGCGACGTGTTATCAGTAGTTGTAGAAAATGCAACGCAATTGTTGTTTTGTGACTGATCGGAAAATAATGTCCGAATTTTAGAATAAACGGTTTAATTGTATTCTGATATATCATTATAAAAGTTGAGCAAAAATATATTGCTCATTCTTAATGTCTAAAAAATGCCTGCTTTGTTCGTTTAAGAAATTTGTCCTTAAATACGTGATGCACTTGTGAATACGCCAGTAAATATTTTTATGTTGTTCAAAAAATAATCTCTGATATTAGAGTAAATCTTTAATGATTTTCTAATATCTTATTATAAAAGTTATAAAAAAATGTATTACTGACTGCTAGAAGCCTAGGAAGTGAGCAAAAAAAAAAAAACACACAAATCGGCTAAAATCTAAACTTATTTATAAATAGAATGTTGTGTGTGTATGTGTGTGTGTGTGTGTGTGCCCGTTACCAATAGACTCCGAAACGGCTGAACCGATTTTCTTGAAAATTTACACAGTTGTACTATAAGTGTCTGCGAGTGTTCTTAGCTAGGTTTTGTGTCGAGGTATCCCCGATAAATATCGAAAATCGATAATCGAAAAAATCGCGTTATAGAAGGAGTGGTCCGATTTTAATCAAATTTGATACACTCATAGACAAAGACATAAGAAACGATATTCAGAAGTTTCAAGGTTGCAGTTCTTACAATAGTGCAGAAAATCAATAATATATATATATATATATATATATATAAAAGACAAGATGTTTGTGTGTGTGTCTGTTTATCTGCCTGTATATCTGTATTTTTTCAGCCCTTTTATTTTAGCTTTTGCTTCGGGTTTGGCTCTAAGTAGGTATAATTGTACTTCTTAGTCTTAGTCATGATACCATTTACTCAGAAGACTTTTTCAGCCTTCAAAATTCAGTTTAGTACGAAAAAAACTTATTTGATATCGATATCAGGAAATCAAAATTTGACTTACATCCATTCATTTTTCTTTCAGTCTACAGCTTCGCTTTAACTGGAAACAACTATTGCTTTTTAGTCTTTCGTGCCAACGTCGAAAGAGTCTGAGCTCCAATACCATGGATTAGTTTTAAAGCTTTCATTACCCTCGAGCAAAGCCGGGCTATACCGCTAGTATAACGATTAGCAGAAGCTTCAGTAATGTAGCTGTTCATTGTAAAACTTATTCAAGTGCTGTCCGTGGAAGCAACCACCTCCCGGTTATATGTAAAGTAAGTATGAAACTTCGGAGATTAAAGAAGCCTAGTGCAGCAACTATAATGCAATACAAGAAACTACTGAACGGCCTCAAACTACAGGAACAATATCCGGACATTATGAAAAAAATACGAGGGACAAATTGGAAATAGAAAGTCGAAATGGAGCGCACTAAATAAAGCTTTAGTGACATCTGCAAACGATATCGTCTTAAAGGAAAACAGACGTAGAAGAAAGAATGAGTGGATCACAGGTGAGATTCTTGATTTGATACAAACAAAAAACAAGACATGAAGCGGAACACAAAAAACTACACAAGGAAATAAGTAATAAATGCAGAGTGGTTAAAGAGAGATAGCACCACGGCAATTATGCGAAAAGAGAAATTGAGTTTAAGTAATAAATGAGACATTCATAAAAAAAATAAAGAAACTAATATACTACTCAACAAAATGCATAAAATTCCAAAGATGGAACGCTCATATTAGATAAAGAGAAAATACTTCAGCAATGGAAACTAAATATAAATCTCTGCCAAGACAAAAGAGAGAAACCGACAATACACAGAAATACAGACGGACCGGAAATGTTAAAATCTGAAACGGAAGCTGCATTGTCCAAACTGAATAGAAACAAAGCAGCAGGACCTGACGGTATTGTAAGAGAGATGCTGACAGCCTTAGACGATTTTGGCATGAATAAAATTATATAAATAATAAATGATAAATCTACAACAGTGGTGACATACCGGAAGACCTGAGCAGATTGATTTTTATAGCACTGCCTAGAAAGCCAGGTAGAAACGAATGTGAACTCTACCGAACAATCATGTTAATGAGTTACATAACAAAACTCATCATCCGAAATCTGATGAATAGAGCGAGAAGCAGAATCAGGCTACAGATAGGACAAGAACAGTGCGGTATAGTCAAGGGCACTAAAGCAAGGAATTCGATATTTATGATTAGAATATTATCAGAATGGGAAGTAGAAATAAAGAAGGACGTGTACCTGTGTCCCGTAGACTACGCAAAGGCTACAAAGACTTGATAAAGACGTTCGGTAACCTTGATATATTAGGGAACGACATTTCAGTAGTCAAGAACCTTTACTGGCAGCAAAATGCCTGTATATGGACAGGAAACAAGTTTATCAGATGTACAACGATAGAAAGACTAAGGATATGTCTTCTCACCAGATCTATTCAACCTAAACAGCGAGACAATTCTAAAGCTATAGAAGACCAGCCAGGATTTGTCACTGGCGGTCGAAATCTTAACAATATGCAGATGATACAGTGCCGATAGCTGACACAGAAAGAAAACTACAAATCTCCTATAAGAACCGGTTATAAAAAGCAGAAAGAAAGAAATACATATAAACAACAAGAAAATCGAATGCAAGGTTATCAGTAAAAGAAGAGCACAAAATGCTAACTACAGGCCAGGAATACTAGAATCAAGCAGTTGAAGAAATATAAATACCTGGGAAGTGTCCTAACATTGGACGGTAAGTGCAACACTGAGATCCGAAGGCGTAATGGCATGGCCAAAAATGCATTGAGTAGAGTTATGACAGACAGGAAACCAAGAAGAGAGTACTGGACTGTTATATGATGTATGTTCTTCAATATGGTTGTGAATGATGGACAATCTCATCAAAGATGAGTGAAAGAGTGGAAGAAACTGAAATGTAGTTCTACAGAAGGATGCTGAGGATACCATAGACAGAACATGTGAGAAACGACGACGTTTTGGAGATTATGGAAACATAAAAAAAATTGATGCAACATGAAGAAAAGACAGGTGAAGTTTCTGGGACATGTAATGAAGAAAAAGGGCTCTGATACCCACAAGACGGATAGAGGGAAAGAGAGACAGGGGAAAACAACATACTTGATAGACTTGAGCAAATAGATAGTAGTGCAGGGTTTGAGAGGGGTAACAGGAGAGTGGCTGTTAAGAGCTACAAGGAATAAAGAGATGTAGAAGACCATGATCGCCTACGTCCTGACGGGACAAGTCATATAGAAGAAGAATGATTAAAAGTGTCCTCTTCGTTCATGTTATATCAATTTTTTCCAGATTTTTTTCTTGAATACGTGACGCAAACTATGTATAGAATGGAAAATTGTATTAAGTTATTCAGATAATAATGACCGATTTTCGAATATATACCATTGTCCATTTTATATAAATCGCTTTTAGAATGATGTTCTTAAATACGTGGCGTATCCTATGTATACTCCGGAAAATTGTATTAGGTTCTTCAGAAATTAATGTCTGATTTTGGAATAAACATGTGTTCAGTTTATATCAATCTCTTTCAGAATGTTATTCTCAAATACGTGATGCACTCTGTGAATATGCCTGTAAATATTCCTTAGGTTGTTCGGAAAATAATATCCGATAAAATAAATCATTGTTTTAATATCTAGACTTATTTATAAATGGAACTTTGGCTGTGCGTGTGCGTGTGTGTCCGTTACCTATAGACTCCGAAACGGCTGAACCGATTTTCTTGAAAATTTACACAGTTGTACTATAAGTGTCTGCGAGTGTTCTTAGCTAGATTTTGTGTCGAGGTACCCCCGATAAATATCGAAAATCGATAATCGAAAAAATCAGGTTATAGAAGGAGTCGTCCGATTTTAATCAAATTTGATACACTCATAGACAATGACATAAGAAACGAGATTCAGAACTTTAAAGTTTGCAGTTCTTACAATAGAACAGAAAATCGATCATATATATATATATATATAAAAGGCAAGATGTTTTTGTGTGTGTCTGTTTATCTTCCTGTAGGTCTGGTATTTTTTCAGCCCTTTTATTTTAATTTTTGCTTCGGGTTTGGCTCTAAGTATGTATAATTGTACTTCTTAGTCGCAGCCATGATACCATTTACTCAGAAGAACTTTTTCAGCCTTCAAAATTCGGTTTATGACGAAAAAAACTTATTTGACATTGATACCAAGGAAATCAAAATTTGACTAACATCCATTCATTTTTCTTTCAGTCTACGGTTTCGCTTTAACTGGAAACAACTATTGCTTTTTAGTCTTTCGTACCAACGTCCAAAGAGTTTGACCTCCAGGACCATGGATTAGTTTCAAAGCTTTCATTACACGCGAGCGACGCCGGGCTATATTGCTAGTATTATTATAAAAGTTGTACAAAAATTTATTACTCACGGCTAATGATTAAAGTGTCCTCTTTGTTCATTTTGTATTAATCTCTTCTATAATTTTCTTCTCAATTACCTGATTCATCCTGAATATCGACTGGAAATTAGTATTAGTTTGTTCGGAAAATAATGTCCGATTTTTAAATAAACCATTTAATTGTATGCTAATATATTATTATAAAGGTTGCACAAAAATTTATTACCCAATTTCCTAATGATTAAAGAGGATGTGAGTTGTGGTGCAGTGGCTATCGGCTCGGAAGGAAAAATCGGAAAGACGAGTTCGAATTCTAGTTGAATTTGTTGCATTCACTTACACGCAAATACCCTTGGAAATCTTCTCCTTCTAGCTAAGGGTTAATAGCAGGACAGATTAGATTATTTAGCCTTGGTTGGTAACTAGTTTACTGCAGAAAGAAATGGCAATCCCGTGCGGGAAAATCTTCTGCTCAATCCGGCATTTTTTTCTTGCTAGATATGATCATCTAAGCATGTATCACGTTTTGGACTGAATGATTGAAATGCCCTATTTGCTAACATCATATTCTTTCTAAATTTAAATTTAAAAGTTTTTTACAAGTCAAAAGAAAAAGAAGAGATGCGATTACTTTATTTATTTATTTTTTTTTTGCCTGCGTTCATTTTTTTCTTATCAGAAGAAACAAATTCTCAAGCAAAATTCCATGAATATATTTGCCATATCCAAAATCACATATACTGAGTGAAGGATCGGAAATTATTATCTTTAATAAATATTTTTCTATCCTGAAAGGGAAAAAAATATTAGGTGAAACTTTTTTGTTTTTTGTTTCGAACGGCAATGGAGATTTGTCGATCTTACTTTCTTCATTTTTCCAAATAAATATGGAGATCTTGTCCATGAAGATGACCGTATTACGTGACAGTATCGTGGGATAGTTCGTTACGTTATTTTAGAGAACATCTTCAAATCTTCATAACAGAAGTAGTCCATGTTCCCTGCACATCGACAAGAAAACCATCGAACATGCATGATTAAACGGAATTTTAACATAACGAAAAAATCGGAGTTACGCACACACAACCCACTCTCTCATATATATATATATATATATATATATATATATATATATATATATATATATATCAGACGAAAGCTGATGATGGTTCGCCTGAAATAAGCCCATACTTCCGATTTACCATGTCTACCTTAATTTTTCTTAAATTTGCTCTATATGCATTTATATACATATATATTTAGAGCTCTCTTAGAGAGTTATCCTACCACTATATGTACAGGATACTCCTTTGAATTCTTCTATATCTACACCGCATGCTGATATATATATATATATGAGTGTGTGTGTGTGTGTGTGTGTGTGTGTGTGTGTGTGTGTGTGTGTGTGTTTATGATATATATCTCACTAAGCTGCATCCTCTCTATCATGCTTCTTTCTCCGTCCACTCCACTTTCATGAGTATTCTCATCCTTCTCTTACCCACTTCCTGACACCCCCTGTAGCCGTCACTCTTTCTCAAAACTTTCCTCCTATGTAACCCAAAATAAAATGCTTTGCTTGGGACGATATGATAATAAAAGAAAATATTTTCCAACAAATGTATTTGGGAATTTTTTTGGCAAATTGAGAAAGGTTTATTTGCGAAGCGTTTCTTCCTTCAGGACTTCATCAGATTAAATTTGATATGTTGGTACGGTTCGACATGCCCATGGTAGAGGGGTGCTGGTGATTTTAGAATTTTATTATTTTTTATCTAACCGGATTCATTAAAAAGTTTTTTTCTTTTTCTTTCCATCATTTTTGTAAGTACGTATTCTACACTTTGATAATAGAAAATCTGTCAGGGTGTAAAATTACGGAAGAGGACTTTGTGATTAAGGCACTTTCTAGAGGTCGTAGTAAATTGTTCTCTGCTTTGATCAGATTAGCAATTTTTTTGTCAAAATTATGGTCAGTCTCATTACAGTGGACAACCAAATCATTTGACGTATCGTTTTGTAATTTCGCTTTCGTCTTCATATAATCTTTTACTTGTATTCCTTCAGGTTTATCCTTATATATTTTTTCTGGGAATTATTATAGACGATGTAGTAAACTCCTCCTTTAAGTCTTAGCTTATTGTTTCGCTTAGTATTGACTACATCTCTCAAGTAAACTTTTTCGACTTTGTCATGCATATATATATATATGTGCGTGTGTGTGTGTGTGGAGAGAGAGAGTGAGAGAGTGAGAGAGTGAAAGGTTTTTGTGTGTATGTATATGTGAGTATGTGTCCGTGTATATTTCTTAATTGTTGCTGCAAAATCGGTTAATGTTTTGATATATCTACTTTTATTACTGGCGTGATACATTTACAAATTATTACTGGCGTGATACATTTACAAATTTACTGTAATTTTTTCTGCTTCAAATATAATGGTTGACAAATTGCTTAGCGTTCATTGGAAAGTAAAAATTGTCCAAAATGGAATATTTGAAGCAGAAAAAATTTACAGTAATTTTTAGTAACACAGTTTTGCGGTTATTTTTTGTTACCATAACTCACACCGTGAAGATGATCTCGGATAGAGATTGAAAGTACTTGGGTACATGAGGAAATGAATGATGATAACATCTGGCAAAGTTACACCTCATTTCTGACATCTTTCAATTAAAATACGCGAAAGATTATCCTCGAGTATGAACGGATTTTATCAAAGATAAGCAGACACAGTCTTTGCAATTTATTTAATCTGACATATATATATATATATATATATATATATATATATATATATATATATATATATATATATGAATAGAACCAATATAGATTCGACAGGGAAAAATTGATTTTAATCTAACATGTTTTACTTTAACATGTTTCCTCAGATATATTTAAAGATGGATTTCGTCTTTAACAAAATCTCTTTTTTATTTATTCTATTCGTCTTGTCGAATGTTAAGCCCTATATATATATATATATATATATATATATATATATATATATATATAATTTATCGATTGTTGCAGCAAATAAAAAATAGACTTTCAATGAGCGTACACAAAGAAGGCTTTTCACATACATGAACCATTTTGTGGTTATACACCGTCAAAATTACTTACCCCTAAAGCCCCTCTGTCAGATTAGATCACACAGGTATAGAAACACTGGTTGCTTACCTAGAAAAGAAAAGAAAAGAAATCTTACCGTGCGTAAAGTCATTAAGTAAAATATCAATAAAATATAAAAAGCTTCGGTGATTTATCGATTTGATGACCGTAGTTTCTTTCTCCTGTATGAGCCCTACCAAAGTTTAATATAAAAAATCGTTCTTCGAGAATCAATGTTGGATTTCGTCCAGATACGACATTTTCTTCGCTTTACAATATTTGAGAAACATTTTAGATAATGTCTATTTTAGTTTATCAGTTGGTTTTTAGTCAGAAGTTTACTTTGAAGCAAATGAATAAATAAATACACATTTAAAAATAAATATAAACATTTTTTTTTATAATCGTATCGCCTCATACAAAGAATTTTATTGCTACTGTTTTGCAGGAAGTTACATAGGAGGAAAGTTATGAGAAAGAGTGACAGGTTACAGAGGGTTGCAGGAAGTGGTTTAGATAAGGATGACAGTGGTCATAAAGTAAGTAATCAATTTATATAATGATTGTAATATAAAATTGATCCTCCACTTTATATTTACATAATAATTTCTTGTCTGTTGATAAGCCGTAGATAACGAATCAATCAGTCGATGTAATACTGATTAGCTGCACATGCATATCTTTGAGATTTATTTACATTCTGTGATTGTGGCCATAAAGTGAGGGAACAATTTATATATTGATTGTAATATAAAATTGATCCCCCACTTTATATTTACATAATAATTTCTTGTCTGTTGATAAGCCGTAGAAAAAGAATCAATCAGTTGATGTAATACCGATTAGCTACACATTCATGTCATTTAGATTTATTTACATTCTCTAGAATATAAAAGTATGGAATTTTTTTTTATAATCATATCGCCCCAAGCAAGGCATTTTATTGCCACTGTTTTGTAGGCGGTGACATAGGAGGAAAGTTATGAGTAAGAGTAACAGGTTATAGGGGTGTCAGGAATGGTAAGAGAAGGATGAGAATACTCATGAGAGTAGAGTGGACGAAGAAAGGAGCATGAGAGACATAAAAGAATTTATAATTTGAACGTTGCGCCCAAAGTTAAGCTGGTAAATGACTTCTTCGTTATAAGCCGCATAACAGAAAGGTATTTTGTCTTTTGAAATATTAACATCTAATGTGTTAAAATTAATGTGGAGAAGGGACATAAACGAGAGGAAAAACGTTTTACATCAATCTTCCAACATGAAGGCAGAAAATACATAGATAATCAGTAATTGTTTAGATCATTTGGGTTTCTCGGAATTAAATGGAACGAATTGTAACGGATGAATTTCTTCTCCGTCTGCTATTAGTTAAAATAGAAGAGAAAATTGGAATCTGTAGCTGTGGATAGAAACCGCCAAGTAGAAGATGAAATCATAAAAAAATCAAGTGCAATATCTTGTCTTCTTAATCCTTATTCTTTTATTTTTCTGTGTTTTCGCTTTCAGTACATAAGACACTCCTGGTCACACAAATGGATTAGACAAGACGATAAATAAAAACAAATAAAGAAATAAATATATAACTGGAACAATGTTCAGAGATATAGTTCCCACAGAATTCTGATACAGTCTACGTTAGAATACTTTTGGAGTCGAGACAATATTATAACCGTTATCGGCGATTAATAACAGTGCTGACGAGGAAGCGAAACTTTGATAAGTATTAAGTTAGGGTATAAATTCCTAAAATTAGTTGTAAAAAACTTCCCTAAAAATATTTCCCTTAGTAAAATTTTTAACAGGAATACTCTGAAATTGAGCTATAGCTGTATGGACACTCTTGAGAAGGTAATCAAAAAACGTGATAATATAATTTTAAGCAGATATAATAACCTAAACAATCTGCAACATCCTAAAAAGATGATCACAAAACCCTTTTCGTTGTGGCTCACAGGATAACAGAGTTGACAAGAAATTAGAACCAAACTGGCGAAAATATCTTTTTTTTATTTTGCTGCTGATAAAGAAAAATAAACAGATAATCTTAATTATGTAAGTGATAAAAATACAACAACAGCAACAACAACAGTCGCAACATCCATGATTAGAGTGAATTTTTACATGAACTGTTTGAAAGATATAGCATTCCAAGTGTCATATTCTCGGATAACGGTACACAATTCACTGATTACAAACTTAATGATTTCCGTAAAATTCTCTCGATTGAACAAATTACTACCCCGCCGTATCACTCAAAATCAAGCTGAATTTTTTGTGGGTACGTTTAAGAGAGGCTTGGAAAAAACAGTAACGTAAATATAAGCGAAGAAGCACTACAACAATTATTGAGAGTATAGCGGAAAACGTTGAATTCTAATAAAACGACAGAATGTGCTCGCAGAATTGTACTCGCAAGAAAAAAATAAATCGGTGATCGACAAGATGTTACCAGTTCAAATAAGAATAAGTAAAAACAGCTAACCAAAATGAAACAAAATGTTTTAAAAATGTTTTAAAAATGAATAAAAAGTGTTTACAGCGTGTATAAAAATGGAAAATAAGTGCTGGAAAAGTACGTAACAAGATTGCAAATTGGAAAAGTGATTTATATGGTGAAAGAAAAAAAATGAGTAAATAAAAATCATTGGAATCAGTTAAAGAAAAGGTTTACTGAAGAAAGGTCTACAAGAAATGAAGAATCTATGCAACTAATGTATGATATCTTTGATATAAAACCACCCCAAGAATTGGTTGATAAGGAAACGTATAATAAAATAAAATAAAATAAAATAAAACTACTGGTTGACCCAAGACAAAAGGAATACAAATTTCAGAACGTAGGGAACTCGCCAGAAAGGGGAGAGTGTGAATACTAAAAAAATATTCAACAAAAACTCAAAAAAGAGGTTATCGTGGAGTAAATAAGTCACATCCATTAACACAGATGAACAAGGCAAGACTCCTTAAATAAAGAACTCAAACAATGTTCTGCATGAACTTAGCCTCTTCGAATTCTCTGCTTCCGAGTGGAGAGAAACTTATTTGAAACCATGTTGAAGAGTCCAGTCTCGTCTGAGGAAAATTAGGCAAAATCCTAACCCTTACTTATACAAGATCTACGGGAAAATTTTGCCTAAGCTTAAGGGCTCGGAATAACCACGTTAAAAAACGACCTGGTGTCCAAATCATCCTCCGTTTCTTGTAAATACCCATAGTTCTACACGTACTGTCAGACAAACTCTTGTTTCTTCGGGCAAAGAACGATTCGGTCGGGGCTCAGTCAATGGACTGGGGCTCTCCTGAGAATATTAGATCCGAGTGTCCGAGCTCGTGGGTCGACTCGTTAAACCCGACTTTGTGTTTCATCCCATCTCAATGGGGAAACATTTAGTAAATACGCAGAGTTCCGTGAGAGCTCGCATTTATCAAGCTCTCTGTCTTCGGATAGAGTACAACACAGTCGGGACTCTTGTCTAGGGACAGAGACTAGACCGAGAATAGACCATCTAAATAAGGGAGATATCCAGAGTTCCGTGGGAGTTATGATTAAGTGTTCGTTACAGTAGCCTTGGAGTCAATCCCGACATATTATATCTAGTAGCAGTGAGTTATAGCAAACTTCAGGGTCTTAGTGGCATTATCGCCTTGATTTGGGCAAAATATGAACTATGAATTAGCGATGTCAAAATCAAATAAGAAACACTTGAAAAAATAGTTTATTGATCTCAAATAAAATCCGAAAAGGCATTGGCATGGTAATAAATACCTTCCGAAAATAAAGAAGGATTCAGAAAATGAATGCTTCGTGTGAAACAAAAATAGGAAAACTAAACTGCTACGTCATATGAATGCTACTATAGCAGAGTTATAACTGGAAATTTCTTAGAGACGAAAAGAAGACTTGAAGTAACAAAGAAGATAAACTTCAGGAGAATGATAAAAAATACAATGGATAGGGTATGTAAGTAAAAAAAGACGTTTTAAAAATGGAAGCCTAAAGAAACATACTTTGAATTAGAAAGAGAGTGGAAATTGCACGGGCTTGAAAAACATAACATTAACAGGATATACTGTCGGCAACAGGGACAGATAAAAATAGCGAGTAAGCTACCTCACGAGATTGAGGGCATCTATGATTGAACAAGTAATCGGAAGAAGAGTAAAACACGCACAGCCATGATTTTCCAAGGCTTGAAGGTCCACGGAAAAAAAGAAGTAGAAGACTGGCTTGAAGAAATTATGTTAGAGCTAGATAACATAATTCATGTCAAAGTAAAAAGTATATTATTATTTAAACGAGTGTACCCCTGCCATTAACAATAATGGCAAAATAATATTTAAGAGAACTATGAACTGTTTTCTCCCAGGTTATCGCTCTTGAGCGTGACAGGTGGATATATATATATATATATATATATATATATATATATATTCAATTAGTAAACGAGTTCTTAGGCAACCTAGGTTTGATGTCTTCAGGCGATTTGCAATAACTATATTTCAAATCGCCTGAAGACAACACTCATGGTAGAAACCTAGGTAACCAAATAACTCGTTTACAAATGAAAAATATTCAAAAGTTCAACAATATTATTGTATTGAAAACTTTTAAATACAAATGTGCACTTGTTTAATTTTATTATGACCAAAAACTAAGTAATTCAACAAACAATATATATATATATATATATATATATATATATATATATATATATATATATATGTGTGTATGTATATATATATATATATATATATATATATATATATACAGATCGCCTGACTAAATTGAAAAGTTAGAAACCAAGGGAGCATAATTGGTTGATCTTCTTAACTCAAATATCTAAAATATTAATATATATACAAATAAATACACTAAACTTTATTGTAACAGAGAGGACATATATATATATATATATATATATATATATATATATATATATATTCTAAACATGTACTGTTAAATATAACAGACAATGAATGTCTATTATGTTTAACCATGAGCCTTTCTAAACATTGTATTTTGGCTTTAATTTCAGGTGAATATTTTTTATTATGCTGTTTCTAGGTTTTCAGTTTACATGAGCCATCTTCAGAGAGGTTGCAGGGGCGTTGACATAAAAACATCCACTATCAAAGATGATATTATCTTATATCGTCGTAAAACATTGCTATGCGAAGGATAACTGTCACCGAATAGCAGACGCAGGTCGTAAATTTGTTATGCAGTTTTATGACGTCACACCGCGTGAGAGACCGAAATGGTAACAACAGAACCATATGTCTAAATGCAATATAATATGTTGTGACTAGATTGAAATATGATTTAATAAGTGTGGGTTGCTTTGTTTTAATGTAGATGGCCTCTAATATCTGACGATTTTTTTCACTGTGCGTATGTGTGAATATTATTGAGTTATCGCCTAAAATTTTTATTACATACATGTCTATGTTTTTCTAAGAAATGTTGTTTAATTGAACTTTGATCAAAAATGTAGAAGGTAATTCTACAGGAGGATGTGGTTGAAGTAAAACCAATATATGTAGTGTGTTTATTATTAGTAGCAGAGATACAATCTCTGAACTGACATGTTAATTGATGCACTACATATATATATTCTTCATGACTCAACAACATAATTATTGCCAAAAATAAAACAATAACGCAGTGTTAAAGTGAAGACAAGCGGCAAAAGCTTTCATAGCTGGTAGTAAAGTTTAATAACTGGTAGTAAAGGAAATGAACTGAGCCGAAGATTTTGATGTTTCTTGTTTCTTGCTCTATGATCATGACTGGAGGAATATATATATATATATATATATATATATATATATATATATATATATATGTACTAGCAGTATAGCCCGGCGTTGCTCGGGTGTAATGAAAGCTTTAAAACTAATCCATGGTCCTGGAGGTCAGATACTTTGGAATTTGGCACGAAAGACTAAAAAGCAATCGTTGTTTTCAGTTAAAGCGAAACCGTAGACTAAAAGAAAAATTAATGGATGTAAGTCAAATTTTGATTTCCTGGTATCGATATCAAATTTTCTGCACTATTGTAAGTACTGCAACCTTGAAACTTCTGAATATCGTTTCCTGTGTCTTTGTCTATGAGTGTATCAAATTTGATTAAAATCGGACCATTCCTTCATTTTTTCGATTATCGATTTTCGATATTTATTGGGGGTACCTCGACAAAAAACCTAGCTAAGGACACTAGGAGACGCTTCCAGTACAACTGTGTAAATTTTCAAGAAAATCGGTTCAGCGGTTTCGGAGTCTATAGGTAACAAACATAGACAAAGTTCCATTTATAAATAAGTTAAGATATATATATATATATATATATACAAATTAATTCACAACGGTCTTTATTATAGTAGAGAGGATTGCCTTGTCTATTAGAAAATTTTTTGAATGTAGGTGGGTTTTCAATTGATAATCTCCATGGATGTAAGTAGGAACGCTCTCATTACTATAAAACGTCGAGTAATTCACAGGGCCTGGCTTTTGCTACAGTTTTAAATTAATTTATTATTCATTATTTTTCTTATAGCACATTTCGTTTTCTAATGTTAGCGATATGATACCATTAAGTGACGACTACAATTTCCCTCGATTTGTTTCTTCTGTTTTACATTTAGATACACGCTTTATTTGGCTCACTGACGTGACGTTTCAGGTGGGCGGTAGATGAGCGATGACTGAGAAACACTATGAATACATTATCTGCATGAACAAAAAATAAATAGAAAATGATCTGTTGGAAAGACAGCTCGTTTCATTAGAAGAAAAAAGAAAAGAGTCGAAAATATATTCAACTGATTTTATTTGGTTTATAGATAACTTAATTAAAAGCAACCTAACAACGCGAATGCGTCTGTGTACACGATGTTATATATATTTAAGTAGACGACAGTATCTACAGAAAGTAAAGAATACGTACATCAGTAGATTTATGCTTAGAAGAAAGCAAAGTAAAAAAAAAACCTAATGTACTTGCACAAGTTATTAAAAGAAAACGTGAAACTTATATAAAATATATATATATGCCAACTTATATAAAATATATATATGTGAAGAAAAGTTAGAGATTATACTATTCCCAAACAAAAGCGAACTGTTGAGTGAAAGAACGGAAATTATGACTAAGTGTTACCAGACTAAAAAAATATCTATTACATTCATAAAAAATGCGCGTTCAAAAATTCCCAGACACGTGAGGGCGTTCAAAACAAAACAAAAACAAAAAAAATAACACCGTTACGTGAACGTTCTTAAAGAAAACGGTAAACGGTAAATCAGTTATGGCAAATCGCTTAAAGGCACCACATGGTAGAAACCTAGGTCGCGTAATAACTCGTTTAAAAATGAAAAATATTAAAAAGTTCTACAGTATAATTGTATTGAACACCTTTTAACGCAAATATGTACTGGTCTAATCTTATTATGACCAAGAAACTAAGTAATTATACAATATATTGTTCATTCATCAATGAATTAGAACACTCTCAGCTATTGGGCGTGTATAATGATAATATGCACTCTAAAAAGTCTACCTTCTTCTACCGAGCGCCCATAGCTCAGAGGTAGAACCGCCGGCTGACGCCAATTCGGTCAGGTTTCAATCCTGGGTTAAAAAGCAATCGGAGTCTAACCGTACTGATGAGCTGTGATACAGCGAAACAGATCTGTCTGCGGATATATATCTTGCACGTCCCGCCTGTGGAATTCCTTTCTATGTACTTGCTTTCCTGAAGGCTATAATCTCCAAGAATTAAAATGTAAAGTCAATAGTCATCTCCTACCTCACTAATTTGCATCCTCTCTCTCATGCTCTTTTCTCTGTCGGCTCCAATCTTATCAGTATTCTCATCCTTCTCTTACCCACTTCCTGAAACCCTCTATAACCTGTCACACTTTCACATACCTTTCCTCCTATGTAAACTCCTGAAAAACACTGGTAGTAAAATGCCTTGCTTGGGGCGATGTTATTATAATACACACACACGCGCGCGCACACACACACACACACACGCGCGCGCACACACACACACACACACACACACACATATATATATAGGAAACAGAATATTTATTTTCCAGCTTGTGATTTTTAAAACTAAACTTGAAATAAATAAACGTCTGGCTGTGTCATGATAAATTTCTCAGTATATACATATATATATTGGCACGCATATACAAACAACTAGGGTTCGATTTGTAAATTATCGTCATTTTGTATATTTATTTCTCGCAGGGTCCTACATCAAGTGGTTCGAAGAGGCAGTACAGCGTTTTTTCAAAAAGTTGGCTGCTGGAATGCCTATACTTGGCAACAGGACTCTGTACCATGAAACAAAACAAGGAGGTCCCAGTCATGACTTTCAGATAATTTTTGCTACCACATCACCTACAACTAGCCAGCCAATCCCTACACTGCAACTCATTTGGTTTTGTGTGAGGCACATTTGTGCGGGAGACCAACAAAATTATTTGTAACCCAAAATATAAACTGGAGGCAAAATCATTCACTAACTTAAATAAGGAGACCGTACAGAAGATATGCCGGAGATTCCGAACTTTGGAGGCCCTGGTTGAAGCTAATAGCACTTTTATTGAATAAATTTACTTTTTTGTGTAATTTTGGTAAATATACATTACCGGCCATAATTATTAGGCGACACCATTGTTTTAAAACAATGATGTTTTTCATACTATTTTTAGTGTTTATTGCCAAGTGAATAATGGTAAATAAAAATAGAATATTTTTTTTGTTAATACTGCACAATAACATGAGCATCAAATGAACTTATAAATATTTAATAATTACCTATATTGCAGTTTCATCAATGAAAGAATGAAAAAAATTTAGGGTGATTTAGACGAGTTCATCTTTACTTCCTTGCCTTGTAAAATTTTGCAAAGTAATAACAAAAGAACCATTCTATTTTCATTCAGAATTATCCACTTGGGAATAAATACTAAAAATAGTAATAAATACAGCATTTCTTTTAAAAAAAACTGGGGTGGCCTAATAATTATAACCGGTAGTGTATAAAAATGAGATATCATAATTATTTTCATATGACAATTCAGCCATCGCACTCTATATAAATGAGAATCTTGAAAGAAGAAAACATTGAACGCTGGTTACAGCTATGCAAGAGACCGCAGATTTTGCTTTAACACGACAATTCGAATATTCAGACCAGTAGACGACATGAAATATACTGTTAAAAATCTAAAATCAGATCGTCTATTCAAATATTGGTGTCTACGAAAAATAATGTTTAAGTTAAAAAAAATGTCAGATTATCTTTGAATAAGATAACAGATCTGTTCCTGGAGGGGTCATCTACAAAACTTTGGAATAGAGATGCTGAAGTTAACATCAATCAGGAAAGTGAGAAACCTTTTAATTTTATTAATTATATATATATATTTAGACACGAACCCATTTTGGTTTGTTGAACAAAACTGAAAAGCTACATTTTAAAACTTTTATTACATTTGTCTTGAGTGCAAACAAGGGCATTAGCATTTTTCAGCAACACTTAAGTTGTTTACAATATCACTTACACTCCATTTATTTAAGTACTTTAACTGAAAACCTTAAAATCAAAAAATCGATTCACCAAAACTTTTTGGAATCAACAAAAGTTTGGTTAATTTCTTTATTCATTAAGTGTATAAAAGAAAATATTTCTTCGCATACACTTTCTCACCGGCCGGATGTGGCTTCCCTATGTCTATTCTACAAATATTTTCATGGCTTCTGCTCCGACGAACTGAAGTCACTAGTGCCCCAGTCACAAGAATTTACTTGTTCAACCAGGCTGGCCACAAGATATCGCCCATTTGCAGTTATATCAACCAGATACAGCCGACAGTTCTACTCCATCAGCTTCTTTTCCCGCACTTCCCGCCTGTGGAACTCCCTTCCATATACTTGTTTTCCTGACGGCTACAATCTCCAGGAATTTATATTCAATGTCAATATCCATCTCTTATCCACTTGACTCCAGTTCTTTCTACATCGCCCCGTATATCTTGTTCTTTTTCTTACTTCCTACCTTCGCAACTGCCTTCACACCTGTGTTCCCATCCTTCTCTTGCCCTTTCTCTGACACCCACTATAAATGGTTCGTTTTTCTCTTTACTCTCCTCCTATTTAAACTTTTACTTTTATGTAGCCCCCTGAGCATCAGTGGCGATACCGCTTTGCTTGAGATGAAATAATTGACTGATTTGCTTCTTTTTTTGAGTCTAAATTTTCCTCTTATTCATGAGACACATTATTATGTATGGGATCTGTTTGTCTTCATAAACACATTTTATTATTTATTTTTCGGGAAGTTTCACCTGTATATTATAAGGAACAATTGTGTCATTTAATCTTGTATGCCTGCCTCGGAATTATTATTATGATCATTTTTTATTTTCACCATATGCATAAAAGTTTTGCATTTAGTACTAATTTAGCATTAAGATTAAATATATTATTTTGAATTATAGATATTACGAATTCATTGAGTCATTTGTTTTTTATCAACTTCTTGCAAGTTATCTAAAGACAGAATTTATTTTTAGACTATACAAATGTTTGAAAATAACAATGATTTTACTGATATAAGTTTTATTAATTCACTCATTCGTAGCGGGTAGAAAAAATGAATTTATACCTTTGCTAAGTGCATCTATGCTTAAAATATAATGAACACGACTGAAATTGGAACAAGGCCTCCCTCCTTTTCAATTTCAAACCATTATTAATTACACCATCCAAACTTACGGTGCATGATATTTCCAACCGCTGCCCCAACACTGGAAACGAGATATGTCTAGACACCAGATGTTTTACATGTTGTAGATAACAGTATATTTAATATTAATGCAGATTCAGTCAAAAGCATGAATAATGACAATTGTTCTCTTGGCACTATTGTTTAAGCCCACAGTAAAATAGAGTCAAATATTTAATAACTATGGCGAGCTACTGTTTTCAACTACACATATTGCCATTATCAAGACCAGGGAAACGTGACTGCTTCTTGTTTTATAATTTTCTCTTCTATTTTTTTAATCTTAGTTCATCATTAACGTGTTACTAGATCATCCATAAATCAGTTTGGTTTCTCTCAAAAGCAATGATACGGAATGATGAAATAACAATAAAAATATTATTACTAATTACATATATTTTAATTTTTTGTTTGCAAATACAAGTTATTGCAATACTTATTATTATCAACATAATACAATATTACTTAGATCAATCTCAAGAAAAAGTTTGTTTTTCTTTTTTTTAGAATGGATTTTTAAATTGATATCACTCTAAACGCCTTACCCTTGAAGTAGCCCCGTGGTGACAATTTATACCAAGTTTAATATTTACAATATTAGAATTTTAAAAGGTGAAGTTCATTTAAGAAACAAACAGCAATCTTTTGCTTAAAGAGATTCATGTTTAATGAAATATCATGAAGTATTGATACCTCCATTTTGTGCATTTAATTTCATTTTTTACTGTGTAATCCTTTCAAAATATTAATTATATATTTTTATTATACGTACCTGTTTCTTCCACATTAATTTCAAAATATATTACGTTTGCAAATCACCGTGTATCTCTTCATTAATTTATTTTACATAACTACCATCAAGTCATATGATACCATTTTCTAGCCATACAGATTGTTTTAGAAGGACACTTCCACAAACTTATTTAGGAGATGACGAACATAAAAAATTCTAATGTGGTTTAGTGAATACGCTGTGTTATTTACAATTTAATATATTTAAAACTGTGGTTATAATAAATTGTGAACGTTTATTATAATACACAAGCATAATAGTTAGAATTTAATATGAAAGTATTTGTTTATATGCGCGGATAGATATAAGAACGTTTATCGAAAACAAATACTGAATTTGCTATTAAAAATCTAAACTTATTTATAAATGGAACTTTGTCTGTGTGTGTGTGCGTGTGTGTCCGTTACCTATAGACACCGAAACGGCTGAACCGATTTTCTTGAAAATTTACACATTTGTACTATAAGCGTCTGCGAGTGTTCTTAGCTAGGTTTTGTGTCGAGGTACCCCCGATAAATATCGAAAATCGAAAATCGAAAAACTCGGGCTATAGAAGGAGTGGTCCCATTTTAATCAAATTTTATACACTCATAGACAAAGACATAAGAAACGATATTCAGAAGTTTCAAGGTTGCAGTTCTTACAATAGAACAGAAAATCGATAATATATATATATATATATATATATATATATATATATATATATATATATATATATATAAAAGGCAAGATGTTTGTGTGTGTGTCTGTTTATTTGCCTGTATGTCTGTATTTTTCAGCCCTTATATTTTAGTTTTGCTTCGGATTTGGCTCTAAGTAGGTATAATTGTAGTTCTTAGTCTCAGCTATGATACCATTTACTCAGAAGACTTATTTAGACTTCAAAATACAGTTTGCGACGAAAAAAACTTATTTGATATTGATACCAGGAAATGATAATTTGACTTACATCCATTCATTTTTCTTTCAGTCTACGGTTTCGCTTTAACTGGAAACAACTATTGCTTTTTAGTCTTTCGTGCCAACGTCCAAAGAGTCTGAGCTCCAGGACCATAGATTAGTTTTAAAGCTTTCATTACACCCGAGCAACGCCGGACTATACTGCTAGTTTGTTTATATGCGCTGATTGATATAAGAACGTTTATCGAAAACAAATACTGAATTTGCTATTAAAAATATCAAATAAACTGAAAAACGGTTTTAGCTCAACAACTCCGTGTCCAACTCTCATTAAATTTCGCACTTCACTCGGCAGGAGTTCATGACATAAAATGCTTCTAAATGAGTTGGAGTATTATAAACACTCACGTATATATGTTCAGAGTTAACTGATAACGTTACGCAAATGAATACAAGAAACAAAAGTGCTTTGAGAAGAATGTATCTTTCAGCAATTAAATTCGTTTAATATTTCTGTTTAAAAGATAAAGGAGATCGTATTTACCTTTAAGCGTTTTGATTTCATGATAAGCATTTCGAAAATCTGATACATATGTTTTTACAATTAATATCAAATGTTTCCCGCGTATTGTTAATGAATATTTGGTGTAATGTCATGATGTAAAAATGTAATTACACCGGAATATAATTACTACTAATTCCGTGTATTTCTAAACATTTTAAGGGCGTTCTTGGATGAGTTCTACTTTCTTTCTTTCATTTAGGCGATATAAAGGCAATAATTTTTTCGACATACTTTTTTGGATCTAATAAGCCCGCACTGTAGAAATATCAAACTAATTTGTTGTTACTTAACGATTATATCATTAAAAGTTGATTATAACAGTCTTTCATATTTCTTTAATCTCTCTGTTAAGAAAGTCATATGAACAAGTGATTATATCGATTAGTGATAATTTCTCTAAACTGGATCCTTTCCTGAATGTTGTTAACACGCCTCTAATCTAGATGATTAAATTTGGTATCCATCTGACTAAGACAAAAAGTATATTACACCATAAAATATATTAATTACAGACGTTGCTTTTACTTGGCAAATATTCGCCGTTACTTCAGTGATATTTATAATCAATTTTCATTCAGTTCTCTGCCTACATTATTCAGAAAGTTCAAAGCGTTTTGGCTATAAAATAGTTCCACTTATTACAAAAATGTCTCTGTTTTCTTTTATATAGGGTGTGGGTATTTGTACACCGCTTTTAATGTTGTAAGCCGATTAACTCGGCACATTTAAAAGCGTATATATTCTGTATGTTGTTTTTTTTATTTCATTTTTTTCTAATCATATTTTCCCCTGCTAGAAATATGGAGCGGTCTTTACCCAGACATGAAGCAATCACCACAGTTATATGGTCGATCACTATTCGTAAAGTGACATCTTTTTTCAGCATATGATCCACACTGGAATATGATGTTTTTAATATTAATCTAAAGTTAGCTACCAATGGACATTTTGCTAGGCTTTACTGTGTATCAGGTAGAAAATTAAATGGTATATCGCTTTGGCTTTACGGTGGATAGGGTAGAGATGAATTTATGAGCAGATTTTTTAAATCGTTTCAGCCAAAGTAAGGTGGTACGGCCACTGCTGCGCAGTGGGATACATAAGAGAAGAGTGAAAATTTAAGCAGGAGGAGAGTAAAGGAAAAGACTAACCGGTTACAGAGGGTGTCAGAGAAATGGCAAGAGAATGATGGGAATACAGGTGTGATGACAACTGCGAGGGTAATGTGAGAAAGGAAAAGAACAAGATACACGAGGTGATGGGGAAATGACGAGGAGTCCACTTGATTGGAGTCAAGTGAACAAAAGATGGGAATTGACGTTGCATTTAAATTCTTGGAGGTTGTAGCTGTCTGGGAAGCAGGTATATGGAAGGGAGTCCCACAGGCGGAAAGTGCGAGAAAGAAAGCTGCTGGTGTAAAAGTGGCGGTTGCATTTAGTTGATTTAACTTTAAAATGGTGGAACCTTGTTGTCAGTCTGGTTGCTCGTGTAAATTATTGCGGATAGGGCATCAGTGAGCTAAGTTCGTTGGAGTAGAAGCCATGAAAATGTTCGCAGAATAGACAGAGAGAAGCCACATCCCGCCAATGAGAAAGTGGCTGGAGTCGAGTTGCCAGGTCGAGACCGATCACGTTAAATATTCTTCTTTGGAGCCTGTCAAGAATCCTGAGATGAATTGCAGGGGCGCCCGACCAGATATGACAACAGTATTCAATGCACAGTCGGATGTTTACACTAAATATGTTGAATGCCGCCCCATGTTGTACTAATTACATTTGATTTCACTTAGGCTTATCTAGCTATTAATTAATGATTACGATATTAATATGAAAAACTGATACTGGCAACGTCCCCAGACATACCCCACACCCTTAACCACGTACAAACACATACGCTTACACAGAAAGGCAGCAACTCTTCTTTAATATATATTTAATTTTATCTGACAGATATTATTGTTAATTTACTTATTCGGCATTTCTAGAGTCTTTCTAAGTATATCTTTGTTTTTAATGGAGAAGAACACTTTCAATATAACATCATTAACTCTGCAAAACAACATCATTAACAAGGAAGGTAACTGTAGAGACAAAAATAAATTCCCACTTAAAGCACTGTGAGTTATTTTGTAATAGAACACAGGCTATCAAAAAATTCGTCAAACAAAGCAATTTTTGATGAAAAGAAAAAAGATTGTGAAGATGCTTTAAAAAATATAGCTAAAAGAACAATTTAGAATACAAACCTCTGCCAAGCATACAAACGAAAAACAATAATGGAAATCGAAGCATTATTTGATTCAACACACCGTTTAACTTAGAAATAATATCCAAGATAGGACAAATATGCTTTTTAAATTAATTTATAAACACTTTTTAAAAAAATCAGAATTAAAAACAACTTTTAGTAAGAATTCAATTAAGTTAAAGCTGTACTAGTAATTTAGACAGTTTTAAAGTCAGATGGAATAATCATAAATCTACATTTAAACTGGAATACCTCAAATATTGTACCAAACTGGCTAACTACGTGTGGAAATTAAAATTGAAATATAGAAAAGACCCAGATGTGAGTTGGAACATGGAAATAAAAGCCACACCCTACAATGGTAGTAAAGTATAGAGATTATGCCAGAAGGAAAAATTCGTTAATAGATGGTACCCAAAAATACAAAGAAATACTAAATGAAAGATCAGAAATTATGTCCACATTATATTCATGCCCATAAATACCTACAAAGATCATACAATATGGATGAAAATTTTTCAAGATTATTAAATGAATCATTTTGAAAATTTTTCGGTTGTCTGAAAATTCTAGTCACGAATTCATAAAAAAAAACCTGTTCGAGAGTTAGAAAAAACGGTAAAATCAGTTATTGTAATTCGCTTGAAGATATCGAAAGGTTGAAACCTAGGTCGCGGAAATAACCCATTTTAAAATTATATATATATATATATATATATATATATATATATATATATATTTGTGTGTGTGTGTGTGTGTGTATAATAGTCTTAATACACAAAGTTTTAAATAAAAATGGAATATTTATTTCAAATATGAATATCCATTATAATAATCTTTGAAGCACAAAAAATGCCAGATTCAAATTAAATTTCTTAAACCTCTAGGAATAAACATATACATACATACATACATACATACATACATACATACATACATATATATATATATATATAAGAAAACTCAACACCTAATTATAAATAAACGGTTACAAATTGAGAATTTATTTCGGCAGTTAGACTTTTCGGGTCTTTTATGGGTTAAATAACAGGATCAATTGGGTTCTGTAGCCTTGGATGGCAACCAGTCTACCGCAGAATGTAACGGCAACCTACTGCGTGATAACTTCTGCCCAGTCAGTCATGTCTCTTTTGAGAAACATTGCAAGCACATCCAAAATCTAAAGAGTCAGTTAGTTAAGTGCCATACGTGATACACATTTGGGCGATGATATCTCGTTAGATTTATGACTGACTGGGCAGAACATTTTATTACTGTCGGTTGATATTTCTTTGTGCAGTAGACTGGCTGCCAAAGAAAGGTATAGAATCCAATATAATCTCCTATTTAACCCATAGCTAGAGGTAAAAGAGATGGATTAAAACCTTTTCCAAGAGTATTAGCACGTAAGTGAATGCAACGAAATCAAATCGAACTTGGCTCTCCGATTTCTCATTCGGAGCCGATATCCATTGCACAGGATCAATAGACAATAGACCAGCATTGCATTTACTGTCTAGAGATTAAAATTGGTTCAAGGTTTTAAAAAAATAAAATAAAATAAAGTCTTCAATTTCCTTGAAACAATTAAATTTTAAGTAACTGTGCAGAAGTCGGTCTTTTGTATATTTGCATATTTTTCCAAGGTTTCTGTTGAAAAGTCTTTGGAAAAAAATTTAGAACGCGCTTCTTTGAATTTTTATAATTGCTTTAAAAACGGTATTCTAATCTATCTATGGTAAACAGAAATTTCCATATGCTCTTCTGGATAATAAAAAAAATGTGGAGAAGATATACAAATATTGAGAGCCTCTTTTGCCGAATTAAAATAGAAATGCTTGTAAAGCTGATTATATGATTTTTATAATTTTAATTTAAGGAACGCAGGAAGCGAAAACTAAGAAGAGAAAAAAGATTATAGGAAGAAATTATGTAAATCGATGAAGTAAAACTAAAAACGAATGAATAGATGAGAGATTTGAAAAAGAAAATGAAGGAATTATTCATATAATGAAGGAAAAATGGCGAATGAGTTAAAAAAAACTGGAAATGGTTAATGGAAAAAAGGGGTCAAAGTTTTCTCACCCATGATTAATATACACCGCTTCTGGCGTTAACTGTAACAGATGTTTGCTTCACTTAAAAGAAAATTAACTAGACAATATCCAATTTAAATACTTGGCAAGCGTTTTGACAGAGGATGGAAAGTGTGACTGTGAGATCCGAAAATACATTGGCATGGCAAAAGAACCAGAGTAACACATCACTCAATAAATCCCGGGCCTAACTTAAAAACAACAACCTTTAAATAAAATTCGAATTTATTCATTAACATAGCCTCCTTTTAAGGTAATACACTTGCTCTAACGGTTCTCCAACAATTCGAGGCATTTTGGTATAACGATTTGTCTTTGGCCTCAAAATATGCCTCACTTTCCGATATTACTTCTTCATTGGAGTGAAATCCCTTTTCCTGGAACATTCTTTTGAAGTCTGCAAACAGCCAGTAGTCGCTAGTGGGGTGCAGATCTAAAGAATAGGGTGAGTGCTGAAGCATTCTGAAGTGTAATTCATGTACTTTTGACATCGTTCGATCGACTTGTGACACGGTGTGTTGTCTTGGTAAAAGGTCACTTTTTTCTTCTTCATTTGTTGCCGTTTATTGACAATTTTTTCCTTGAAACGCACCAATAATGCTATATAATATTTGCTATTGATGTTCTTTTCTTTTTTCAAGGTAATCGATGAACAAAATACCCTGCGCATTCCAAAATACGGAGGCCAAAACCTTGTCTGCTGATGCTTGCGTCTTTGGTCAATTTGGACGGCTTTTACCTGCTGCTGTCCACTCAGCTGACTACCACTTTGACCCCCGATTGAAGTGGTGGATCCATGTTTCATCTATTGGCACATATTTATTCAAAAACTTCTTCTTGTTGCGTTGAAACTATTTTAAACAACGCTCTAATTCTCCAACGCATTGTTTTTGATCGACTGTGAGCAAACACGGTACTCACTTTGAACACAGCTTTTTCATTGACAAATTTCTTTGCAAGATGGTGAATACATTGCATTCTGATATGTTAATCTTCTCTGCTATCCATCTTATGATCAGCCAAAACGAGTTAGTGTAGTTTTTTTTTATGCTTTTCGGGGCAACTGCCGATTTTGGGCATTCATCATCATTTATACCTTTAAAACAGCGTTTAAAATTAGCATACTACCTCTTAACCATTGTTTCCGACGGAGCCGAGTCCGAATAACACTTATCAAACCATTGCTTTGCTTGAACATTATTTTTCTCATCAGAAAGCAATGCTTTATCAACACACAAAATTCAGATTTTCCCATTGTCTTGAAAATTTGCAACAGCAACTTCACTTAAATAACTGTAATTTGTAAACTAATAATACGATTGGTCCCAAATTTTGTCACGTGCTATTTGAAGGCGATTTCTTTATACAGATCATATGGATTTTTTATTAATGACGCCATCTATATGTCAATGCCGGTACTTAATGAGTAATGTGTTACTGAGAGGTAAGAAAATCTCACTGGAAACAATGAAAAGATTGTTGGGATGCTATGTGATATCTGTCTTTCTGTATGGCAGTGAATCTTTGACAATCTCTTAAAAGATGAAGGAGAGACTCGAGGTAACAGAGAAGTGGTTCTACAGAAGGATGCTGAGGATATCATGGACCATAAACGTTAATGACGACGATGTGTTAGAGAAATACAAATCAGAAGAAAACGTATACTTAACATCAGGAAGAGACATATGTGGTTCATGGGACACGTAATGAGAAAGAGGGGTTTGTAGAATCTGATACTCACAGGAAGGATAAAGTGAAAAGGAGATATTGGAAAGTGTTGTGAGACGTATTTGATGGGCTTGAGAAAATTGATGGCGCAGTGGGGTTTTGGGAGAGATACCAAGAGGAGAAATATTAAAAGCAACAAGAGACAGGAGCAAATTGAAGTCCAGGATGTCTTACGTCCCGAAGGTTCAGGGCACATGAAAAAGAAGAAAAAGAAAAAGAAGAAGAACGATTGGTTGATCATAGACTTGAAGGGTTTAAGAAAATTAGTTATCAGTGAAAAATGTCTTTCCCTGGTCCTAAGTGACATACGTGATACACATATGGAACTTAGGACATGCAGTCTGTTCTTGGGAAAAAGCTGAGAGCATCATCCGTTTTATCAATGAAATATGCAAGAGATAAGGAGGATTCAACCCTGTGTAAGTGTCATGGTGGGTTATAGCTGTAAATGTCTGATCTGGTGGAACTGAGAAATGTAACACGACTGAATATTTGCGATAGAAATACCGTCTGAGAAGCGATGGCATTGTGACATCCTATATATGGGAAGAGTTGTATCAATTTTCCCAAATTCTCTTGCTATGCGCCCTAGAAATATCAGCTGTCTCCTCCTGGTGTTAAGTATATAAATCCTTTTTTGTTGCTATTCTCTGTGGAATTTCCTCTTCGCTCACATAGTCGGCCTAACTTATTTCAGTATCATTCAACAGAACCACATTGCTTTTGCTTCAAGACTCTTCATCTGTCAGCAAACTGTTCGGCGTTCACTGCCGAGAGGAGGACTGATATTACATAACAGTTCAGTAATCTTTTCTTTCTAACGAAGTGTTTTCTGTTTCTTAATACTTTGCTATATTTATTCGAAATAATGCCCTCATCTTAATCTCCATATTTATAAATGACGGTTGTTGGATTTTAGGTTCCTGTGGTATTTAATAACTTTCTAGACATTTTGCACCGAAGTCTTTATTTGATTCATCGCCATAGATCGACTTCTCTACAATCAACATATATACATATCTTGATATCTATCTTGATATCTATCTTGATATCTATCAAGATATATACATATCTTGTTCTCACTGTTTTCCAATAGATCGCATTCCCAGAACTGCGTGCTTCTAGTTTCAGATGGTAACGCATCTATAAAGAAATACTATAAGCAAACTAGAAATTTAGTGTATGTAACTTCCCCAAAATGAAAACAACTTTGTTTTTCAAATCATTAAACATGTCAGATTTCATGCCAAAGTGTTGTGGAGTAGTTTTCGCACTGAAAGTTATAATCGTGCTATGTTGGTTGCTAATCGACTTAACGCACCCAAAATGTTAGGAACTTTGTAATCTTCCACTGTAAGATCACTCCTTAGTATTCAGCTAACTGCCGACTAATATCAACTGCCTAATAGCTTTACTGAACTCTAATAGAACTCTAAAGAACTCCTTAGAACTTCAAAGAAGTCCTATGAACTTCCCAAGAACTTCTCAAGTACTTCACGATTTAACTCTTATTAATATAGGAGGAAGAGTCCTTTGTTTGCGGAATAGATGTGTTTCACCAGAACACAAATAAAGTCTATTTGTGGGGAATTTTACTGCACTACATTATTCAAAAGAAATCTGCAGCTGAATCACAGCTTTTTGAAACTCATGGCGACAATGATCTCTCGGAAACAACATGCAGACATTAGTTTAAACGCTTCAAAAATAATTATTTTGATGATGATATAAAGAACGCTCTTGCGCACAGAATAAGTTTGAAGACAAAGAATTGGGGCCATTATTTTATGAAGACTCATGTCAGGCGCAAGCTGAACTTGCAGAATCATTAATAGTTAATACCACAACAATTTTGATCAAACATCACGGGAGATTGCTGTCGAATACAATTGATGCGTTTGAGCCGAGTATTGAAGTAAAAATGGCCGCTATACATGCAGAGACTCGACAGTGATTTTGCAACATCACATTTCTTGGCTACATGTTGCAAAACGAGTGAAAATATAATTGAAAAGGCTTAAATGAGAAGTCCTACCCCACCCGTCGTATTTACCAAACATTGCCCTGTCTTAGTATTACTTTTTCCCATCAGTTGCACATGGCTTGGCTTAGCAGAACTTTCATTCTTACGAAAATGTCAAAAAAAGGATCAACTTGTAGCTAGTCTCAAAAGACGTCTCGTTTTTCCGACGTAAAATTAGCAATGACGAGGTGTTGGAAAAAATTGAAACGAAACAGAAATTAATAGAGCATCAGGAAGTGACAACTGAAGTTCCTGAGACATGCAATGAGGAAGGAGGTCTCAGAAAACCTGATACTAACAGGCCAGATAGAGGGAAAAAGAGACAGAGGAAAGCAGCGGATAACATATTTGAAGGGCCTGAGTAGATGCATGACAGAACGGGGGCTGCGTGACGTTACAGGAGAAAGCGTACTAAGTGCCAGCAGGAATAGGGAGACGTGGAAGGCCATGATCGCCTACCTCCTGAAAGGACAAGGCACAAAGAAGAAGAAGAAGAAGAAGAAGAAGAAGAAGAAGAAGAAGAAGAAGAAGTTTGAATGAATTCGACTTCTGCTACGCTTTGGAGAGTTTTCGTTTAGATGTGGCGGATTTGTCTGACGGAATCATCGCAACCGACTGGGTGAATATCGCAACACATACAGGTAGGAATTCACATTTACTGTAAAATATTGAATGTCTGTTATATCCTATTGGTGAGTTAGATCCTGTCAAACTATGTCAATACATTTAACTCTAAACCTATTGAAAATCAGAGTCTAAAAGTATCATAACTGATAATCAGAAACTTGAATTTAAAATTAAATATCTTATATTTTTAACTTTTTTTTACATATCAGTGATATTATTCGTTAGAAACTGTTACATCGGGTAACAGAATTATGGGAAATAATAGAAAACAACGTAATAGTATAAAAGTAGGTGTATTGACAGGAAAGAGAAGTATTTACAAGAGATGAGGATTAGTAGAATATAGAACAAGGTAATTAGTATACAGTATCGTCATAGAGACATGATAGATTGACTAGTAGAACACTTCCGGTGCAATACCGGAAATATCCGACTGACTCGCTCACTCGACTTCCTTCCTCGAGGTATAATCACTACTATTTTATATAGTGATTCGAAAAGTCCATTTCCGTGGAAAGGTGGTGAGCGCTCCGACAGAAACAAAGAGAAATGGATTAAACATAATATCAATCTTCCTACATGGCAGTGAATACTTGACAATCTCCTCATAGATGAAGCGACGTGAAGTAAAGATGGTTCTACAGAAGGATGCTGAGAATACCATGGAGAAGTTAACATGTATTTGTCATTATTTGGTAAGAATAACTCTGCAAGACATTATGACGTTTTTAGTTCACATAGAAAACTTTTGTAAACCTTTGTCACTGAAGAAGTGCAAAATTTTATAAAAATAAACAAATACAAAATGAAATTATTTACTGAACATTTTTTTAAAAGGAAAATGTAGATACGTAGAAATTTTTGAGTTTAGACAGAGAATCCGTTTTAAAAAAATGTCGATAAAAGCAAAATCCTGAATTAAGGAAATAGATGCGAATTAAAAAAAGATTTTGTCAAAGATAATAAAAGTGAATTTAAAACTTTGATAAATTATTCTTTGATTTATTCACCTTAACAACATCAAGTGTAGAAATATTCTTTGCATTGCCGACTTTAAATAACGCTAAGACAACTGCATTTCTCTCCAGCTACTTTTCTGTCTATCTCTCTTCTTCTGCCCCTCTCTTCTTTTCTCTCACTTTTCTTCCCTCTCTCTCTCTCTCTCTCTCTCTCACACACACACACACACAAATATACACACCTTTTCTATCTCTCACATGAATAAACCAATTTAATTAATTAATGGATAAAAAAGTAGAAATTTACACTGTATGAAATAATTTTAAATAGAAGAGTTTCTAAATCAAAATACTCCCAAATTAATCTATCTCTGACAGATTATTTATCTTTTCTCTCTCTCACTCTCTCTCTCTCTCTCTTTATATATATATTCAGTTGGACTGATGTGAGATTCTGAACCTGGGTTTCACGCTTATGCATATATACACTGATAATATTATTTGTTATTCATTAAACCACCTGCACATACAAGCTTACAGCTGCAGGTATTCCGAGTGTTCACACATCACGGTATTAAGATCAACGTTTATTATCTTCGGCGATAAGCCGAATATCAGTTTTTCAATGTCATACAAACCAACAGCACTACGTAAGGATGAATGGGTGTGACACAATAACAAAGGTTTGCAGGTATAGCCAACTCACCAAGGTGCATTGTTTACTTCTAATCCGCATTTATAACTTATGAAATATAAAGTCTGCATAGGTGAAGAGAAACATATACAGCAGTGATGGAGTTCTACAGAGGGATACAGAATAATGTGTGAAAGTAGTAACTAAGTAGCAAGGAAGTTTTAATGGATTCTTCTTCTATGGGCCCTGTCCCTTCAGGACGTAGGCGATCATGGCTTTCCACGTTTCCGTATCCCTGGTGGCTCTGAGCATGCCTTCTCCTGTTACACCATGCAATCCTCGTTTCGTCATCCACCTGACTAGGTTCTTCAAATATGTTATCCGTTGCTTCCCCTGTCTCAGTTTCCCTCTATCTGGCTTGTTAGTATAAGATTCTCCAAGCCCTCCTTCCTCACTGTGTGTCCTAGGAACTTCACCTGTCTCTTCCTGATGCTCAGTATTAATTTCCTTTTTGTTTACATCATTTCTAAGACCTCATCATTGCTCACATGCTCGATCCATGATATTCGTAGCATCCTTCTGTAGAACCACATTTCAGTTGCTTCAAGTTTTTCCTTCATCTTTGGTGATATTGTCCAGCATTCACTGTCATATTGAATGAAGGACAGCACAAAGCAATCCAGTACTCTTTTGTTTGTTTCTAGCGAAATTGTCCTGTTTCTAAGTACCTTACTCAACTTCGCCATGCCAATTCGCTTTCGGATATCTGTGTCGCACTTTCGATCTTCTGTTATAACACTTCCTAGGTATTTATGGGAACAGAAAGAATCAGTTTGACACAAAATAAAGAAGAAATGCATGGACAAACTAAAACACACAGGGTCTGTTGGGGGCAAGAGAAAAAGAAAAAGAAGGCTATGGGCTATTTACCTGAGCTTACGGTCATATCAAATTTAATACACCGAAGTTAAGCAACGTTGAGCCTGGTCAGTACTTAGATGTGTAACCGCTTGGGAATACCAGGTGCTGTAAGTGTTTAGTGACAAATGTGCGTTGTGGTGCAGTGGATATCGGCTCGGAAAGAGAAATCGGTGAGAAATCGAGTTCGAATTTTAGTTAAATGCCTTGCATTTCATTTAGGAATACCTTGTGAAAGATATTAATCCGTCTATTTCCTCCAGTTATAAGTTAAATAACAGGGTAGGACTTGGCACCCTGCCCTTAAACAAATCCCAATGAAACTTTCTCCATCGGGTAGAAAGCCGGCTCTACCCGACTTGGGTGAATGCGGTTTGCACACACACACACACATTTATCTGACGAGTTTTTGCGAATAAATAGTGGAACGAGGAACCGGGGTTCCTAACAAAGGGAGTAAACCAAAAAAAAAAAAATCAGTCACACGAAATTAGAAATTATTAATAGCTATGAACACCTGTCTCCTAAAGTACCGCGGCACATTGATGAAGATTATTTACGGTCTTCTTTGAGCTAATAAACTGGGATCTGCCTATACCGCTCGTAAAGGATCAGTCATTTAAGTTGCATACGGGATACACGCTTGGACGACCATGTCTCTTTCGATAATTTACTAGACAGAAGATTTTTCCGCTGTAAGTTGAGATTTTTTCTAAAAAATTGGTTGCCAATAAAGCCTATATTACCTAACCTGTCCGGCTATTCAACCCATAGTTGGCGGGAGAAGAGATGGATTAATACCTTTTCGAAGGTTATTTGCATGCAAATAAATGCAACAAATGCAACTGCAATTCGAAACCGGCTCTCAGATTTCTCATTTCAAGCTGATATCCATGCAATTTTTCTTAAACAATAGCACGTACTACATTGGTGTGCGCATACTGAACGACTGGCTAGCACGTCTGGTCGATTTGTAATCTCCTTTAAGTTTTTATTTTTATCGAAATCGATTGATATTTTCTAATTGCGCAAGGTCATACCATGCACAACACAGTCATAGCCTTGCTTTAGCCATCGTTGTCTAATCAAATGTTTGTGTCACATGTAGTAATGGCATCGTGGTTGATTTCACAGAAGCAAATGCGACAAGCAGGCTGACGCTTTTTCCCAACATTTTTATTTTTCGATCAAAATGTTCCCACAAATTTTTTCTTCCTTTGACGTTTGTTGCATTTTTTAAATTTATTACGTCTTCACAATCATACGTTTCTTGTCATTCTTTACATGTTTTCATAGGAATGAGAGAAAAATAGAAAATTCCTAATTACAAATTGAGGCCATTTCATTAAAGAATTCGATTATAACATTAGCTGAAGCAATTTTGTACACGGAGCAGATATTTCAAATGTCGCATGAATGACTTGAACTCACACAGTTATATTTAAATTTATAAAAGCTATCGTTATACCTTGCCTGAGGTGAGACGATTATAAAAACAAAATAGTTTTTCTAAGCACATCTAAATATAAATAGCAGAAATAAAAGCTGAAATTCTGAACACTTGTATGATATTCATCTTTTGATCTTAAACCGAAATGTTATCAGGGAACAATAAGAATAAAGGAATTGGATGAGAATATACATTTGTGCACACACACACACACACACACACACACACACACACACACACACACACACACACACAAACAAACAAACAAACACACACATACACACACACATACACAAACACACACAAACTGAGCAGGTTCATTCCAACTTCAAAGATTTGTGAGGACACTATTCTGATGCCTTCACTCATCGGGGTTGTTTAATATGACAAATTATTTGCACTAAAACTATTAACGCTCTTTCTTCACCCCGATATCGAGGATCCTTTCGTATAGTCTGATAAGTATGAAGGTGTTATCGTTAAAAGACGACAAGACATCACAGTAATTGTTGATTTTTATCACACCTGATCAAAAATCAACAATTACTGTGATTTCTTGTCGTCTTTTAACGATAGCACCATCAAGCTTATCAGACTATACGAAAGGATCCTACACAAAATAAATAGACCAAACTTATTTATATTATTCAAGGAAACCTGTATTAATGAAATAATGCTGCCGAAATACACAATCACAAAATATATGTATATATATATCAGAGGTAGAATCGCCGTCTGACGCCAAATCGGTCGGGTTTCAATCCTGGATAAAAGCAATCTGATATCTAACCGTACTGATGTTCTGTTATTCAGCGAAACAGATCTGTCTACTGATGACTATTTACGCTCTCACATCCCAATTGAGCACTATGGAGAAATGGTAGACTACGAAAAAAAACAGTAACTACTCTAGCATCTACGCATCGTTCATTGAGTAATGACTTCAAACACTCTAACTACTGGCGTATATATACATGGTATATCACAAGCTAAAAGTCTGCTTTCTTTGGATTCTTCTATATCTACACCACATGCTGGATCACACACACACACACACACACACACACACACACACACACATATATATATATATATATATAATATATATTGCTCTGAACAAAATGGACATCAATATACTACCATAACCTGAGGAACCTTTCGGCCAATACTTTTTCAAAGGTATTAGTTGGCTTTATTAAGAATTGTTAATGTAAGACAGAGGAGAACAGCAAAAGCTTAACCTACAAATATATATATATAATGTAGTTATAAGACAAAATAGAAATGGTTTATCTATGATGCGTTTTTTCCATTAGAACTTCATCAGACTGCGTTTGTTGACGACATATTCGACAAACTGGTAGTTTTTCATTTTTTGGGAGAATTTTTTGCAGTTTAACCAAATTCTTGTGTATTCTTTTTCCTTTCTGTTATTAAATATCCCATTTTGTGATTACAGAAAATCTGCCAAGAATTGGGGAAAAAAGACCGAAATTTATTGTGGCTGAAATAGCGATTAAAGTCCTTTCTAGACATTTTCGTTATTTCCTCTTTTAATTCGAGTAGCTTTTTTATGTCAATATTCATGTCAGTTTCGTAACGGTTAATACAGATGAATTTGGCAAAATTACGAGAAAAAATATTCAAGGAAAAATTGTAACAACCAGAGTCGGTCAATAGTACCTCTGTGTAGTCAAGAGACCGTCAAAAACCCAGAAATGGCATCTTACTTCGGGAAAATCTTCTACCAAGTCAGTCATGGACTGAAAGAGCGTGTATCACGTATAACACTTAACTGTTACCTTACCCGCAGGATAAAGGGGTTTCTGCAAGGTAAACTCCGTACCTATAAAAAAGAAAAGTTTCAAAAGCGTCGACGACCACATCGTCGATAGCGAGGGGTCATCTTTGATCTATTTTCTACTTATGGCGATGAGTTTTAGGAGATGGATATTGTTAACCAAAGAAAAATTATTCTAATTTTATTTGATAGGTTCAGAAATTTTCAGCTACAATTAGTATCTTTGTGACAACGTTTCAAAATGGTCATTAGTTTACTTTAAGATAAATGGTTGATTGCAACATTACAGTAATTTCGCCACAGTCTCATATATGCCCCAATATATGCAAAAATATAACGTGTTTGTCACACTGCAAAAATGTTTCCAGTTATTGATTTATTATTTAGGTGCCTCTGTTTCGTATTTTTCTAAGTTAAATCTTTAGTTTTCGAAAGAAAATTCTTGGCAACATTAAATGTCAACGCAGCAGCTGGAGAGAACATTTTTTTTTATTAAGCTTCATTCGTAAAAACCAATTATTTTATACGTCAGTGGAGATGAGAATTTAAAAATCAGATATTTTCGGATGTTTTGCTTTTTACATTTTAACACACGACACTTATTTAAATATGAATGCTTAGAAGATAAAAATATTGAGCGTGAAGAAATAAAACTTTTCTAAAAAAAGAACATTTTTGTTCGAATTTTATTTCGGAAAATATTGATAGTGATTTGGGAAAAAAATAATTTCGTTTCTGTCAATGAATCCTTTCAGCCGTGAATATTTAAATCCAAAAATACTGACGATAATTTAAGATGCTTTTCTTAATATTATTATCTAGCGAATCTCGAAAAAACAATCAAAAGAATAGCGGGAATTGAGTTTAAGGCTGAAGCAGCAAATGCTGAATTCGCAATGAATTTGTTACTTTTCTTTTACTGATTTTGTTGTTAAATTTCAGTTTTTGTTTGTTTTATCTCTACTAGGAGGCGTTTGAGCGATCACAGTTAGAAATCCCATGATCCACTGAGGGTCGTACGGACCATCAAATCTATTCAGCCACAGGTTGGCTTGAATTCGATGGCCTCCTTTTTCAGGACTAATTGCCAATCAAGATCTTATCTGTCCTTCTATTTCATACTTTTCCCAAGGGTATTAGCACATAAAGGAATGCATTGACCCGAGTGGAATTTGAACTCTGTTCTTCAATTCCTCAATCCGAACTGCAATCCATTATTCTACCGTGCCTCCTAATAAGGTCCTGGGTCTAACTGTAAACTGCATCTGGCAGCACGGCCTCTGATTGGGAGGTTGTGAAGAGCATGGGACCACCTCTTAATTGCTGTTGTTCTCAAGCCCACCTTGACCCGGAGTGGTAGCACCTGCTAGGGTCCCAGCTATGGGCAAATAATTAACCTGCCCCAAACAGGGATGAAAACATTATGAAAGTATAAAAATCGACTTTTATAAAAAAATGTCTACATTTTTTAAGGAAAATAAGTTATTACAAGAAATACATTTTTGAATACAAAACTAGAAGACATTTTCAGTTTTCTAAAATAAAATAAAAAAATTTTTCATCAAAATCTGACTAAATCAACTTTCTCGATATAACCGAACATTAAAAATACATTTAAACCTTATCTTTTAGGCATTAAATAACCCACAGAGGTTGATATGCCGTTAAACAAAACAAACACCGCCTCCTAATAAGCACGCATAAAAAAATACGAAGAAAGAAGAAATGGATTCCTACATTCTTCCTTTTTGTTTCCACCATCATTGTTATTAGATATCCTATTTTGTGATAACAGAAAATCTGTCAAGAATTGGGAAACCTAGATGGAATATTATTGTGGCTGAACTAGCGATTAAAGTTCTTTCTAGACATTTTCTTCATTACCTTTTTAATTCGAATAGCACTTTTTATGTCAATATTCATTATTATTTATTTTATCTCTACTGGGAGGTGTTTGAGCGATCACAATTACAAATCCCATAATCCACTGAGAGTCGTACGGGCCTCCACATCTATACATCTACAGGTTGGCTTGAATTCGATGGCCTCCTTTTTCTGGTCTACTTACCAATCAAGATATAAACGTCGTAAACATGGCAATAAAGATGAGGACAACAGTCTGAACAATGTAAATAATGTACATTTTTGTAATTTGCGTTTGAGTTGTCGCTCATACGGATTGACCTTGTGGAGAAACTTTCGAACGTTTCATTTGCTTTTGTTCATGTTAGTCATATCATTCTAGCCACTTTTAAAGAAGTTAATATTATCACTACCACAGTTTTTTCTTTGTTTTATAAAATGGTAGTTTATTTCTCCTCTTTAGCACATGGAAATTTGTTTGAGAAAAAATCAAACGTTATGAATAAATAAATAAACGAAAGATTTTAGTAAATGTCTAAATTCATTTCATTGCGTTTATTTTTTGAGAGAACAGTCTGCGAGAGATGTTTTCAACTGCGAAATTACGGCAGAAACAATTTGCCTAGCTTTTTCGTGCGCAAACAAAATCTAGCAGTGATTGCTCGAAGCATGACAAATTACGAATCGTTACCTGAAACTGATGCCCGGACAATTTTATTCGAGAAAGCTCACAATTGAAAAGTAAAGGAAAGGCATTATGAAAATAAACGGAAAATACCACTGGCACACACAACTCCCCCCCCCACACACACACGGTAATAGTTTTGAATCTAAGCGTTGTACTAGGTGGACACAGTGCTGATTGCAGACACGGAAAGGAAACGACAAGACCTCCTACAGAAGTTAGCTGAAAAGAGTGACAAAAAAGAACTACAAATAAACTGCATGAAAACCGACTATATGGTTATCTTGCAAAAAGAGCTGCCCAAAATGCCAAATATAGGTGGGGGATACTAAGGCAGGTACAAAAATTTAAATACCTGGGAAGTGTAAAAAGACGAAAAAAGACAAAAAGTGTGACACATAGATCCGAAGGCGAATTGGCATGGCGAAAGATGCGTTCAGGAAGCTGAGTAAAGCTGAGAGTACTAGAATGTTGTGTGATGTAAGTTCTTCAATATAGCAGTGAATGTTGGACAATATTACCAAAGATGAAGGAAAAACTTGAAGCAGCTGAAATATGGTTCTACAGGAACATACTGGATATAAAGTAGGGGATCAATTCTGTATTACAAGCATTATATAAACTGACCCCTAACTTTGTGGCCACAGCAGTTTCTATACATTTATGCACAAGGATGCATTCCATGACCTGAGTAGAGTATTAAAAAACAGGAAACTTTCGCTAGAAACAAAGAGGAGAGTGCTAGATTGCTATGTGATGTAAGTTCTTCAATATGGCAGTGAATGTTGGACAATATCATCAAAGATGAAGGAAAAACTTGAAGCAGCTGAAATGTAGTTCTACAGAAGGATGCTGCGAATATCATGGACCGAGCATGTAAGCAACGATGAGGTGTTGGAAAGAATGGAAACGGAAAATAAATTAATAGTGAATAAGGAAGAGACAACTGAAGCTCCTAGGACATGCAATGATGAAGGAGGTCTTGGAGAACCAAATACCAACAGGTCAGATAGAGAGAAAAAGAGATAGAAGAAAGCATCCAATAACATATTTGAAGAGCCTGAGCAGGTGGATGACAGAACGGGGGTTGCGAGATGTTAGAGGAGAAAGCGTACTAAGAGTCACTAGGGATAGGGATATGTGGATGGTCACGATCACCTACGTCCTGAAAAGACAATGCACATAGAAGAAGAAAATTAGGTGGGCCGCAATATCTCATCAAACGATGTGTCTTTTCAACTGATCTGTTCAATTTGTACAGCGAGAATTTTTGAGGGCCCTAGATGCCTGGATTCGTCATCCGAGGCCACAATTTAAACAACCTAAGGTACGCAGATGATACAGTGCTGATAGCAGTCACCGAAAGGAAACTACAAGACCTCCTACAGAAGGTTGCTGAAGAGAGTGACAAGAAAGGACTACGAATAAATTGCAAGAAAACCGAATGCATGGTTATCAGTAAAAAGGGCAGCCCAATATGCCAAATGCAAGTCGGGGATACTAAAATCAAGCAGATACAGAAGTTTAAATATGTTGGAAGTGTTCTAACAGAAGACGGAAAGTGCGACATAGAGATCCGAAGGCGAATTGGCATGGCGAATGAAGCATTCCAGAAGTTGAATAAAGTTTTAAGAAACCGGATAATTTCGCTAGAAACAAAGAATAGAGTACTTGCTTGCTATGTGATATCAGTTCTTCAATATGGCAGTGAATGCTTTACAGTATCATCATAGATACCATGGGTCGAGCAGGTGAGCAATGATGAGGTTTTGGAAATGATGAAAACGAAAAGGAAATTTATACTGAGCATCAGAAAGAGACAGCTGAAGTTCCTGGGACATGCAATGAGGACGGAGGGCTTGGAGAACCTGATACTAACATGGCCAGATAGAGAGGAAAAGAGACAGGGTAAAGCAGCGGATAACATATTTAAAGGACCTAATCAAGTGAATGATGGAATGAGTATTGCGTGGTGTAACAAGAGAAGGCGTGCTCAGAGTCAGTAGGGATAGGGAGATGTGGAAATGCATGACCGCCTGCGTCCTGAAGTGACAAGGCACATAGAAGAAGAAGAAGAAGAAGAAGAAGAAGAAGAAGAAGAAGAAGAAGAAGAAGAAGACTGTAACCATATGTTCTATGCTAAGCATTTCTTTTCTTCAAATCTTTGCTTGTGGAATTCATCTGGCTTCTTGCTTTCCAGTGAAGTCTGATCTTGAAAACTTTCATAGAAATGTCATCCCTTCTCTTTTGCTTTCTTAATTTATGTTCTTTTAAGTTGATCTCTAGTTAATAATAGTATTCTTTTTCTTATATACTTCTACATCCAATAACTCCTCTGCGTCTTAGTGATTTTGTTGCCTTGCTTGCGGTGATATGAAGAATTTTTTACAAACTTCTTTCATCGGTTTTTGTGCTTTGATCCCATTTCCGAAGAAGCTTTCATGTTGTTAGTCAACAGTCATCAACAGATCCGACTTCACCACCAGTGCAATAGATCTTGTTTTTTTAATTTTTTTTTTTTAATGTAAGGCGATAGATGGCAATCAGATCGAAACATATCAGGAGAATAGGTTGGTGATCAACCAGTTCAAAGTCACAGTCAAAAACAGCAGCAATTGGTACAAATGGATTGTGTGTTAAAGCAATGTCCCGATTAAATAAGACCCCTTTTGTAAGTTTTTCTCAACGTTTAGCCCTGATATCCTTGTAGATTAATGAGTATATGTTATGTACAGAATACAGTTATTAGCAAGTCGTTCGTAGTTGATACTACTGAATGGCGAATTTTTCTTTTCTAAATAGCTTCATTTATTTTTTGTCGTTTTTTTGCATGTGGATGATACTATGATATTTTCAATTCAACAAGTATATTCCGAATAGGGAATACCACCACTCCGCATTATATATAACAACACATATATTCTGTTACACGTAAAATAACATTCATCCTTGAAAATGGCTAAAAGTATAGCCAAAAGTGCTCGGATAAACAAATCATTTTTACAATTTTTATATAATTTATGTCCTCAAAAGAAAATCACTCACACACACGCGCGAGCGCACACACACACACACACACACACACACACACACACACACACACACACACAAAATAAAAGTAGATAGGTTTGCCTATCGCTCAGTTCACACTCCTCCCTGGTCTTTTGTACAAGAGTTGCGGTTTATCCCTCGTTTCGGAATGGGTTTGCAGTTCGTTCTAAAGTGTATTTCAGCTCTATACTTCCAATGTCTCCAACCAAACTTTGACACACACACACACACACACACACACACACACACACACACACACACACACACACAGATCTTATGATGTGTGTGTGTGTTCGTATTTGTGTGTGTTTGATTATTTAGGAAGAAAGAAATAAAAAAGAATGCAACATTATTTATATCTATGGGTCTGTCAAGATAGATAGATTTAAAGAAAGAAAGAAAGAAAGAAAGAAAGAAAGAACGAATGACCATTTATTTCTATAAGATTGTCCAGTTTTTCTTCCCGGATATATAATACCGCCTTATCATATTTGTCCAATTTGAGAGAAAAAAATTAAGAACATTCGTGAATCTGTTAATCTTCTTAGAATGCAACTGGGAGTTGACCACGCATAGAACATTATCGTTAAACGTCTTACGAGCACAAATTATCAGAACTGAAAATCTAATTACCCACGAGATTGTATCATTGAAAATTAGAATTTTTTTCAACACAGTGAATAATCTTGTCACTGAAGAGAAAATCTTTATATATATATATATATATATATATATATATATATTATTTGGCTTTCGCACTTGTTCCAATGTACCCACATGTGATTAATGTCTTTTTGAATATCTAAGCTCGATTCCGTTCTTATTGTCTTATATTTATATTTACAATTGCTTATTTTCGCAGAGGCATACACGTGGGTCGTTGAAACCTGCAACCTTCAATTTTTAAGAGCTAATATCTCTTTTCGTCTTCGTGACACTTTTTATTGATCTGAACTTTTCTAAAGATCAGAAGAAGTCAGCCGAATAATAAAAGAATGAAAATGTGCAAGAACATAATTGCGGTTTGTTGGCCGCGTTAAGCAATGTGACGATCTTGTTCATGTACCGTGTCGTTTCAGAACGTAAGCGAGCATGGCGTTCCACCTACCCCTATCAATAGTCACTCTTAACACTTTTCTTTTTCGTATCTCTCCCAAACCAAGCTCTGACATCTGCTTCCTCAAGCCCATCAAGTATGTCTCGCGTTACTTTCTTCTGTCTCTCTTTCCCGCTGTCACATGCGTATTAGATTCTCCAAACCCCCTTTCTTCATTATCTGATCCAGCAACTTCAGCTCTCTCTTCCTGATAAGTATATTTTTTTCGTTTGCATCCACTCCAAAGCAATGTCTTTTTTACAAAAATTAAAATACTAATAATAATGTCACCAAATAGAAGGTGATAAAGCCACTAAAACGAAAAGGGTTATTGAAAAAAACTGAGAAAATATTAAAGAGAAAAAATAAGATTCGATGAGACGAAAGACCAGGTTTGACGTTGCAAGATTATAGAAACAAACGTAAAATTATTAATATGAATCTACTTTAAACTGGATTAGTATTTTTTACAATAATGTTCACTCTGTCAGTCAGTTAAGAGCCATACGGGATACACGCTTTGGGCAATCATGTCTCTTTCGATACATGAGTGCCCAAATTATATCAATTGCTGCTGTTTTTGACTGTGGCTTTGAACCGGTTGATCACCAACCCATTCTACTGATATGTTTCGATCTAATTACCATCTGTCGCCTAACATTAAAAAAAATTAAAAAAGAAAAAACAAGAGTAAGATCTATCACACAGGGCAGAAAATTATCCTGAAGTAGGTTGCCATTATTCTCTGCAGTAGACTGGTTGCCAGCCAAGGCTATAGAACCCAGTCTGTTCTATTATTTAACACATAACTGAAGTGAGAAGAGATAAATTATATTATATCATTCTATTAATAAGTAGTAGTTAGTGGGGGATCAGTTTATTACTTCATAACGATGGAAGATCTATCCCCCTTTTTATACTCAGTAGAAGATTTAATTGTTTTCAACTATTATATTCAGTCAGTTAGTTAAGTGCCATAGGTGATACACGCTTTGGACAATCATGTCTCTTTCAAGACATGATTGACTGGGCAGAAGATTATCCCGCAGTAGGTTGCCATTACTTTCTGCGGTAGACTGGTTTCTATCCAAAGCTATAGAACCCAATCTATCTTATTATTTAACCCATAACTGGAGGGAAGAGACGGATTAATACCTTTCCCAATGGTTTTTGTGTGTAAGTGATTGCAAAGAATTCAACTGAAATTCGAACTCTGCCACCCCACCCGACGATTTGTTGTTCCGAGTCAATATCCCCTGCACGATAACGCACATCCAAAAACTACACATCCGTGGATAAAAATTCAAAATGGAGACTTTTCTTTACTAACGAATTTCGTCATCTGAAGTATATTTCTTAGCAACCTGAATAGGTTACCTCGAATTTCATAGTTTACCTGAAGAATGTCTTCTATTTTTTTTCTTTGTTTCTTACACTTTTTCTTTGCGTTGTTTTTTCTTTCATTTTATATTTGTTACTCTTCCTCATATTCTTTTTTTTCCATTCTGAAACCATTCGACATCTCGTCCTATCTCACATTTTCTGTTTTATTAATACCTTCTTTCTTTCTTTCTTTCTTTCTTTCTTTACTTACTTGTTTCTTTCCATCTTTCTTTTTCTTTCTTTCTTTTTTCTTTCTTTGTTTCTTTGTTTGTTTGTTTGTTTGTTTCTTTCTTTTTTACTTTCTCTCCTTTGTTTCTTTCCTTCTTTCTTTTTTCTTCCTTTCTTTTTTCTATCTTTCTTTTTTCTATCTTTCTTTCTTTTTTTCTTTCTTTTTTCTTCTTTTTTCTTTCTTTCTTTTTTCTATCAATCTTTCTTTCTTTTTTCTTCTTTTCTTTCTTTCTTTCTTTTTCATTCAATTTCTTCTTTCAATTTTTAACTCTATTCTTCACAATTTTCTTTTTTTCTCGTCTTTTCTCGTACGTATTAATTACCAACAAAAAGCCAACTGATTTTCTTTCTCTTTAAAGTGTTATTACTCTAATGGAAACATATGTATTGCAAATCTTTCTCCCATTTAATAATTTTAGCCAAATCAATAAATGTCTAGTCATTTAATTATTAGTATAGGAATGATAGTAAACGATATCTAATGTTGACAAAAAAGATGGCATTTATGACCTACAAAATGACTGAACGTCGATAAAGCCAACCTTTTTTTCTTATCATATATATATATATATATATATATATATATATATATATATATATATGATACTAGCCTGTATATATATATATATATATATATATATATATATATATATATATATATATATGATACTAGTATTTTAGCCAAGCAGGATTTTTGTCATGAAGAGATCGATATCAAGATAGCGATAGAACATTAATAGAATGTACGTGAAATAATTTGTCCCGTAACTGATCAGTTTTACTTTTGTCATACCAACTTCGAAGTTTTATGAAAGAATTATTGTGATGTCTTCATTCTTCTGTTTTTGTTTCAGCTTTTCCATATATTTTTTTGTTTGTATTTATCTTCTTAGATTTCAGTGACACAATTTCCGTCTCTGCTAAAACATCAGATATAAACTTGTTCACATTCGGTATGTTCAATTTTAATTTTAAACGTTGGGATGTTTCATTTTTAACAAATATTGAATCTGTCTTCTTGCAACTTACGTTTAGTTCTTTCGTTTCGCTTCCCTTTACTACTTTCAGTGGGAGTTGTTACAGTTTCCTGTCTGTGTCTGCTATTGATATTGCATCATCAACATATCTTATGCGATTAAGATTGTGGCCGTCAATAATGAAACTATTTAATAATAATAATAATAATTATTATTATTATTGAATACGACACAATGACACATAAAGAATATATATATATATATATATATATATATATATATATATATATATATATATATATATTATAATCGTGTGGCCCCAAGCAAGGCATTTTACTGCCACTGTTGTGCAGGGGGTTACGTAGGAAGAGTGTTATCAGAAAGAGTGACAAGTTACAGGGGCTGTCAGGAAGAGAGTATGAGAAGGAAGAAAATACTGATGAGTGGGTTGAACAGAGAAAAAAGCATGAGAGAGAGGATGTAAGTTAGTGAGACAGGAGATGACTATTGACTTTACATTTGAATTCTTAAAGATAGTAGCTGTCGGGAAAGCAAGTATGCGGAGGGAATTCCACAGGCGGGAAGTGCGAGAAAGAAGCTGTTAGAGTAGTATTTAAGTTTACAATTTATCGGTTTGACAGTAAAAGGGTGGGGTCTAGTTACTAATCTTGTGGCTCGAGTAAATTCGTATATAGAGGGCACCAATGAGCTAAGTTCATCAAAGCAGAAGCCGTGAAAGTATTTGTAGAAGAGACACAGGAAAGCCACACTGCGTCGGTGAGAAAGCGACTGTATCCTAGCTACCAAATCGAGATCGATCACATTACAGATTCTCCGTTGGATTTAGTCAAGGACACCTAGGTGGATAGCAGAAGCTTGGTAAAATCGTTTATGCAGCTTTTATACAGGGGGGAATAATGTTGGTTCATGATTTCGGAGAAATGATTTTCGTCTGTACCAGCACTTCTGGTCCTTCTTGCGCCATTATTTTCACTTCCGTTTCTTCCCTATATCTTACTGTCATATTGCAGTATTTATTTCCGGTGGTATTCTGCAATTGATGAGAGCCTTTTTAAAGGCATCCCTGCATTTCTTATTTGGTGTCAACCAAAGACCAATTCAGTGAACACTGCGTTGCTCAGTTTATCATTAATCAAGATAAGGTGAATTCTCAAAGCTATGTCAGCCTAACAAAATGAATCTAGTCTTTTAAATTAACGCCGTTTTTCATTATAAGCAAGCCGTTAAATATGTGAAGAAACGAAGCGGATCATTTCCTGTTCAGTTCTTGAAAACATTGCAAAAGTTTCTCTAATATAAAGATTATATAAGGATTTGTCATCATGCAAACTTCAGAGGCAAACATTAGACTTCAGTCTGGCTCAAAGCATAGCCAAGAAAAATTGCCCACACATGCATGAAAAATGATAATATTTCCGGATCTCTCAATCCAGTAAGCCGATTACAAACAATGTCCCAGGACAAAAAAAGTCAAAAAGTAAAACACACATAGAAAGGTGTATATGTGTAGTTAATTATATATATATATATATATATATATATATATATATATATATATATATATTGTATCGAGGCAGCAGATAATTTTCTAAACCTATATTGTTAAATATAACAGACAATGAATCTCTATTATGTTTAATCATGAACCATTCTAAACATCGTGTTTTGGTTCTAATTTCAAGTGAAAATAAAGACAAAAATTCTCCAACATGGATATTTTTTATTATGTTCTTTCTAAGCTTTCAGCTCATATGAGCCATCTTCAGAGTGATTACAGGAACGTTAACATAAAAACATTCACCATCAAAGATGATTTTATCTTGTGTTGACATAAAACTTTGCTAAGCAACGATAACAGTTACCAAATAGCAGACACATTTCGTAAATTTGTAATGCGGTCCTATGAGAGCTCGAAATGTTAACAGGCCCTATATTTAAATGCAATTTAGGATTTAATAACCTTACAACCAAACAACTAAATCCTCTACAGAAAACCAATGTAGTGTATCAGTTTACATGTCCGTTCAGAGATTGTATCTCTGGTGCTAATAAAAACCCCACTATATATTGGTTTTACTACAACCACGCTCTCCCGTAGACTTACCTGTCACATTTTTTATTAGAGTTCAATTAAACAACATTTCTTAGAAAAGCATAGCCATGTAGGTAATATTAGATAGATTTTAGTCAACAACTCAATAATACTCTTTCATACACACAGTAAAATATACTTTCAGATAATAGAGGCCATCTACATTACATCAAAACAACCCAAACTTAATAAAATTACATTTAAAGTTGGTCATAATACATTAAAGTGTCTATAACAGTATATGTTAAGAATATATATATATATATATATATATATATATAGATAGATAGATAGATAGATAGATAGATAGATAGATAGATAGATAGATAGATGGGGCTAAAATATCAGAGAGAGTATATATGTAAAGTGACAATATGAATATAGATAAGAGGAAAACATATGTTAGCTGACGCGTTTCTTCATCTGAGGTATATATATAAAAAAAAACTCAGGAACTGCTAGTCACAATAAATTGGTGAAACTTACAGAAATTAATAAAAACGTATTTATGAACGTAAAAGAGATCTTATACACAACAAATGCCTTGGACATACATATAAATAAATTCGACCACAAATTGATCTTAAGAAAACCAAACTTATTTAAAGAGAAACTGACATACCTATACTTAAAATTTTAGACATTGTCACCAACGAATCTTATCAAAATATAAATTTGCGTGACGGAAAATTTGCAGATATCTCCATTGGTGTAAGAATTAGTACTTATCCTCGGTAAGATACATGACATCATTTTTTTTAATTAAAAGAAAATGATTTAATTCATAATTTGATATGACGTATAATCCACAACACATAATTTAATCACATACAAAAATAATTATAATACTAATTTACATAAAAATTGGAGTAGATAGATCTATCTTTAATTGGAATAGATAGATCTATCTATCGCCCGCTTCACACTCCACCCACGTCTATTGAACAGGTTAAGAGGCTCATCCCTTGTTCCCTGTTTAGGATGTGATTTCTGGCTTTATCTTTTCCAATCTTTTCACTATTACGTAGCCCCCAGCACATCAGTGGCGTTACCGCCTTGCTCGGGTTGATACGATTAAAAAAAAAAAGCAAAACAAAACAAAACAAAATTCTAGAATATCGATTGGTGTGAAAACAAATTTGTAGGAATTTGTCTGGTTTTTCCTCTGCAAATGTTGTAGCAGGATATTCTTGGGCTTTGTAGGTCTCCTTTGTTTTCAACCAACTCCTACAGCTGATGTGAAACATTATGGTAAATGTTTGCTCACGGCTATAAATCGCAAAGACAAAATATTTATATTATTGTGACAAGAAGACATGTTGAAAATATCTAGGCTCAACCAACAAGGAATTCAAGAATAAGTTCCTAATATTTGGCCATTTATTCTTTTGGAAAGTAAGTTATCCCATATTATCAAACTATATATACATATATATTAGTCATCCATATATAAGCCTGTTTCGCTGTATCACAGCTCATCAGTGTGTCTAGACATCCATTTGCTTCTGGCCGGGATTGAAACTCGACGACTGATTTGATGTTATCGGAGTCCCTACAGTATTTGAATTTTCCTTCACGATTTTCTTTAGTGTGAAGAAATCTTTTCCAAGTACGAATTACATGAAATTGTATTGTTTTATTTTGTCATTCATGGAATCAGAGAAGGGAAAATTTAGCGTATAATATATAACCGGTGTATACATACTCCAGTAACCGAAAAAACTCAATTCATTGCTTGAGAGTAATGCATAAATCGCAGAAGTGGTATCTATTTTTCAAATTTTCCTCTCCAGAGAGCTCAATCGTAATTAGGGTTAGAATAATATATATATATATATTATTCAGTTCCTATCTCGCGCTATCTTTTTCTTTCTTTCTCTCTCTCTCTCTCTCTCTCTCTCACTTTATATATATATCATACACTCAGGGTAGGCAGCTTCTGACCTTTAAGTAGTAAATAAAAAAAAATTTGCATTCTATGCATAATAATCAGATTAACCTTCATAATTTTGTTGGATTAGGTGTATATTGTACTGCAGAATGAAAATATAACTGCAGATCTATTTTCGTCAGGGTAAGTATTGCCTACTCCGAGTAACTAGAAGTCATGTTCCTGATATATATATATATATATTTATATATATATATATATATATATATATATATATATATATGTGTGTGTGTGTGTGTGTGTGTGTGTGTAAACAGTATTTGAATTTTCCTTCACGATTTTCTTTCCAAGTACGAATTACATGAAATTGTATTGTTTTATTTTGTCATTCAGTTATCCACCGATAGTTAGATATACAGAGTTTATATATCACATTTTCCTATACAGGGACGAAGAATTATTTATTCATATATGCATGAGACAAGCTGTGATCTTCTGATAAACGAGCATTTCAAAGCCTGACAATGCCTGCCATATTGTAAAGTTAACAAAAAAAAAGTTTAAATTTTTGGCGTACATCAAAAGATTTCTTCTGAGAAATCAGGCGAGAAAGCACAGGACGCATTTCCACCAAATCTTTGCTGGAGATCACAACGAGGCTTAAAAAATCTAACACCCTTCATAGTTTCGTGTAAAAGAAAACCACAAATTGTGCAATATGAATGTCTCCTTCGTCGTCGGTGTTGAAAATTAGACCAGCCGAAATTCATGATAATGTAAAGATCGATGTTATATCTTTGTCTGTCTGTCTGTCTGTCTTTCTGTCTGTCTGTCTGTCTCTCTCTCTCTCTCTGTATGTGTGTGTGTGTGTGTGTGTGTGTGTATTCGTGTGTGTATGTCTGTGTTTGTGTGTCTGTAAATATTCTCAGATATAATCTGCAGAGAGGACAATATGAATAAAAGAATCAGACAAGAGGAAAATCGTTTCGTTTTTGCTATGATAAAATCGGTCAGTGTACGAAAGGCTTCGGTTAAACTAAATAGTTTTACTCTTGTCTCTCTCTCTCTCTCTCTCTTTTATTAATATTACATATATATATATATATATATATAGAGAGAGAGAGAGAGAGAGAGAGAGAAAGAGAAAGAGAGAGAGACAAAGACAGAAAATCTAAGCAAGAGCCAACAACCGACCATCAATTTCCCTGACGAGCAGTTAGACGAAACCGTGGTCGGCTGTTGGCTCTTGCTTAGATTTTCTGTCTTTGTTTGCTCTACTTTCGTATTGACCGCTTTAGTGTTAGGGTCTTCGTCTTGGGTGTTTTTTAACTTCTTACGAGTGCTTGACTTTTTGTTCATGTACTTCGTTGGTTTCTTTTTTTGCTTTCCCTTATTTTCCCTCCGAGTTTATTCTCGGTGTGTTATACAAGACGATTTAAATTATAGCTGATTAATACTAGTTTTTTTAAAGTTAGTTTTCTTACTATTGATATTTTTTTTTAATCATTTCACCCCAAGCAAGGTATTCCGTTGCCACTATTGCGCATAGGGGAAGGTAATGGGGAGGAGTGGTTAGGTGTAGGAAATATCAGAAAGAAGATGATAGATGGGTAAGGATACCGAGGATGAAGGATGGGCAGATGGGAAGAGTGTTTGAAAGAATGGGAGCGAGTTAGTGTGTTAGGAGGTGTCTATTGACCTTACATTTAAACTCCTGGAGATTGTAGCCGTCGGAGAAGCAATCATGTGGAAGGGAATTCCACAGTCGGGAAGTGCGAGAAAAGAAACTATTGGAGTAGAAGTTGCGGTTGCATTTTATCGGTTTCACTGTAAAAGGGTAGGATCTAGTTGCTAATCTAGTTTCTCGTGCAAATTCGTCTCTAGGAGGCAGCAGTGATCCAAGTTCATTGGAGCAGAAGCCGTGAAACTATTTATAGAAGAGACACAGGGAAGCCACGTTGCGCCGGTGAGAGAGAGACTGCAGGCGGTTTGCCAAGTTGCTATCGATCACATTACAGACCCTCCGCTGTACCTTGTCGAGAAGCCCGAGGAGAATAGCAGGAGCACCCGACTAGATATGGAAGCAGTATTCAATGCACGGGCGGATGGTAGATTTATGTATGTGCAAGATAGATTCAGACGGAAAAAACTTCCGGGCCCTGCACAGAGAACCGACTTTCATAGCAGCGGATTTAGCAATGGATTCGATATAGTCATTCCATTTGAGGTCCGCTGTAAGTGTGAGACCAAGGAGGCGTAGTGTTTTACTCTCTGGGAGGCAAGCCTGGTCCATGCTAATGAGAGGTAGGTGCGATTGTCCATGATGGTTAATTGATAGTAGTTTTTGTTGTTGCTATAGTTAATATTATATATATATATATATATACATATATATATATATATATATATATATATATATATATATGGGCAATAATCTCTTTGTTTATACAGGTTTCATCAAAAATGGCAGACAGTATTATCATTAATTTTTTATATAATTTTTAATGGGTTCTTATGATTTTTTCTTTTTAGAACTCAAATTATATTAGAAGGTTTTGTATTTTCGAGCACTTTCGGTTATATTTTTAGCCATTAACAAAGACGAAGCTTGTTTTAATGATAAATAAGTGTGTAAAGCTTATGTATATAGAGTCATGTTTACGCTACATTGTTCATAACTGATGTTATTAAGTGTAGGATTTCCCCTTTTTTATTGGTAATGCTTCTAAATCAACGGTAAAACAGTGAGACCTAGATGCCAATCTAGTAGAACGCTTAAATTCAGGTGGTTGTGGCACCAGGAATAAAAGCATATCAGAGCAGTTGTTATAGAAATGTCTGTAGAAAAGTTACAGGGAAGCCACCTGACGTTGGTGAGAAAATGACTGAAGTTGAGTTACTAAGTTAAAATCACTTACCTGGAGAAAGTTTAATATAATTACATATATAGATAGCCATACAAACACGTGTATTTGTGTATGTGCGTATATTTGTGTGTGTGTGTGTGTGTGTGTATGTGTTTGTGTGTGTGTGTGTTCTTACAAAATCATTTCTGTATATTGATTTGTTTTACGTATTTACGGCTTATCCATTTGCAGGTTATTTGAAGTAAGAAAATAATTTAAGATTATAAAAGTTTTTCTGTGATAAAAGCGATTTACAAGTTTTACTAATTAGTCCATAGCTGGGGGAACAAGTAAATTCTTGTTTTCTCAAGGGTATTAGCGCGTAAGTGCATGTAGCAAAACCCACTGGAATTGGAATTGTAACTAGTTTCTTCGTTGTCCTATTCCGAGTACTTAATCTTTACATCGTTTAAGCTTACATTACCTCCGAGGATATACACAGCTAATATATATATATATGTATATTTATTACAAAATGGGTAATGGAAAATCAATTTTATGCCATTAACATAAATATTTTAAAGTATATTATCAACGGAAATCGAGAAATCTTATTTCTAAAATATGCCAGAGAGCGGATTTTTTCTAAAATTTCTCAAAAATTCAGATTGGCAGATGGAATAAAAAATATACTACTTAATAAATAAAGACAAACAGTGCATTTACTCAAATATTTATTAAAAATAACTATTCAACAAAAAATTGAAATAGTTATTAGAGAGACAGATAGATAAATGTACAGAATAAATGTCGTAGACAGATAAATAGATAGATAGATAGAGAGAGAGAGAGAGAGAGAGAGAGAGAGAGAAAGAGAGATAAAAAATAACTTTCATAGATATAAGATCGATGGATAGCATAAATACCATAGATAGAAAAATAAATGACTGGCATAGATAGAATAAAAGACAGATTGAGAGATAATTATTAAAACTAGTTTGAATAAAACAAGTGACAATATTTTAGATATCTGATTTACGTTCAAAATAATGTATGTCAGAAAAATAATACGTCACATATCTTTAATCATATTTAATCATATTTAATCATATTTATACTGATGAACGATTTTACCTTCGAATATATATATATATTTCCCATAAACAATATAAATATTTCCTTAGAAACATTCTACGGTAAGCAATAACGACATCAAACATTAATATTTTCTGCACGAATCAAATGCATGGTAACTATAGACAAGAAGAATCTTCACTTTTATTCACACTGGAGGTAACGTTGGCGTGGTGTAATGGTCGGCAAGTTTGACCCACATTGCAACTGATTGATGAGAAGTAACTTGTCTATTTGACATAATTATTGGGACATTAATAGTAGAAACGTCAGTCAATGGCTGCTGAAAAGTGGGATTAGTTATTTGAAAAAATATTAAATGATTGAAATTTCGAACTTGAACACTTTATTTCGTTAATCGTATAAATTGTTCCAGTTTCCGCAGTATGAGTTATTCTTCTTTTCACTCAACTCTGTCTCTCTTTTTTTTTTTTTACTCTTTTACTTTTTCTACTCTAGCCAAGTATTGAACTCACAACTAAAAGACAAGACACATCGCTCATTGGATAAAAATTTTGCTTCGATCTAGTCATTTGCCCATGGTAAATCACCAGTTTGAAGGTATTATATAATTATCGGTGCGGATGTGCGTTGTGGTACAGTGGATATTGGCTTAGAACAAGTAATCGGAGGTCAGAGATCAAATTCCAGTTAAAATCATTGCATTCACTTACGCACAAATACCTGTGGTAAAGGCTTTAATCCCTCTCTTCCCACCAGTTATGGGTTAAATAAGAGGACAGATTGGATCCTATAGCTCTGGCTTGCAACCAGCCTACCGGAAATGTAATGGCAGCCTACTGCGAGATAATCTTCTGCACTTGTCAGTCATGTCTCTTTCGAGACATGATCGCCGAAGCGTGTATCACATATGTCACTTGCTAAAAAATATTTATCGGTTCAATCAGATATAGAGTGTAAATAAATAGAGCGTACATAAATATACAAAAGGAGATTGAAGTCAACACCAAACGCGTCACTGTGCGTCATGCTTGAAGGCAATATATATATATATATATATATATATATATAAATATTTGGGAGGACCCAAAGTATTACGATTTAAATGTAAATGTAAATAAATTTTTCACAACCAACATTGCCTGCTGACGAGATTCTAGCGCGAAACATAGAAATTTCTGTGTCATGTATATTTAATTCATAATTATATATATATATATATATATATATATATATATATAAGTATTCCATTTTCTAAAGATGGAAAATATTAAACAATTCTACAATATAATCATATATATATATATATATATATATATATATATATATCCATTCAATATGAGGTATTGTTCTCATGTTAACATAGAAATTTCCGTGTCATATACATTGAATTCATTATTATATATATTTTTTCCAAACATATACTATTAAATATAACAATGAGTGTCTATTATGTTTAATCATGAACCGTTCTAAACGTCGTATTTTAGCTTTAATTTCAAGTGAAAATAAAGACAATAATTTAGAGAGATTACAAGAGGTTAACATAAACACATCCATTATCAAAGACGATTTCAAATGACGTCATAGAACAAACTTACGAACTGCGTTTGCTATTTTTGGTCACTGTTATCGCTGCTTAGCAAAGTTTTATGTCAGCACAAGATAAAAGTCGTCTTTGATGGTGGATGCTTTTATGTTAACGTCTCGTAACCTCTCAGAAGATGGCTCATGTGAGCCGAAAGATTAGAATCAACTTAATAAAAAAATATCCAAATGTTAGAAAAATTTTGTTTTTATTTTTACCTGAAATTAAAGCCAATATATGATGCTTAGAATAGCTCATGATTAAACATAATAGATATTCATTGTCTATTATATTTAACAGTATATGTTTAGAAAATTATCTGCTGCCTCAATACACACACTATATATATATATATATATATATATATATATATATATTTTCTATTTTTAAAAATGGAAGATATTCTACAATATAATTGTTATGAACACTTTTTAATAAAATGTTCACTGGTCTAACCTTATTATAACCAAAACCTAAGTACTAAACAGTATATATATATATCGCTTCAACATGAGGCATTGTTCTCATGTTAACTTTTTTGAACCTGCGTGTATTTTATTAAAAGTTACTTCCCCAAGACCGATTGCTACCCATTTTTGTTGAAATGTGTTAATAATTCTATGCCGTAATAACATCCGCTTTAATTCATAAATATAGGATATCTCAGAACTTTATTTTGATCATTATATATATATATATATATATATATATATATATATTATTGTTTTTTTTCTGTATGTTTGTTACTGCTGTTGCGTACTTTGGAATATAAGTAAGTTCATTTTTGAAGCATTGCTTAAATGTGGCACAAGGCCAAATGTATGGGATACCCAATGATATATATATATATATATATAGTATTGTAAGAAAGAGAAAGAACACGTAGATTTAAACACACTGTTAAAGCATTTGTTTTATAAAGAGTGCTCGATACAGAGTACAGCTTTATATTGTAATAGTTGTAATGTTTCGGAGCAGAACTGCTACGCTTCGGATGATATGTGGAACTGAAAATATTTGGTGGAAACGATAATGGACTAGTATAGACACACCAAATTCCATTCCCTAGAACAACCACTTACATCTCATATTCTCAAAATAAATCGTTTTCACCATTAATTTTCAGCTCAACATGTCACCCGAAGAGGACCGGTTCTGCACCGAGATATGAACATTTTTGTGTAGTGTTACTTTGCTTTTATAAACCATTGTAACAGTTATATATATATATATATATATATATATATATATATATATATAATAAATTATATTTTAGATCATTTACATAATGTTTTTTATATGTGTCCTCTACAATCATATGGTTGTTTCGACATTGGGTCTCCAACGTCTCTTCAGGAGGAATGACCAAGAATGGAAATCTTCGCTGTCTATATTTGGTTCCTTGTTAGTGTGAGGTTGGTTGGGGTTATTGATAATAAAGGGAATGTGTCTTCTGTGTTGACCGTTAGAATTTTGAAGAAAATGGAGTGCGAAGTTAAATGGTTGATTAATGACCTTAGCTGTTGGAATGTACGTTTTTATTGCTCGGGTATATCTTTTGGTTAGAATGTCGAAGAATATATATATATATATATATATATATATTCTATTTGTAAACGAGTTATTACAAGTGAAAAATATTCAAAAGTTCTACAATATAATTGTATTGAACACTTTTTAATACAAATGTGCACTGGTCTAACGTTATTTTGACTAGAAACTAAGTAATTAAAGATTCAATATGCACTTTTATAAATACTGTATTTTAGAAATAAACTATACAGACTTTACCAAACGCACAGAGAAAAAAAGAAACAAAAAACAAACAGTTTTTTTAACGAAAAGATACACTTACTGAACTCAAAGTTAAAGAACAAAACGGAAAAACACAACGATGCAGAAACCAAAAATATTACACTCTCTAAAAAATATACCGATACCCAACCGGAAAGAAAACACGCTTCAACAATTACAAAAATCGTAATAACTCGTTTACACATGGAAAATATTCAAAAGTTCGGCAATATAATTGTATTGAACACTTTTTAATACAAATGTGCACTGGTCTAAACTTATTATGACCAGAAACTAAATAATTAAACAATCCCTCTCTCTCTCTGGTTCTAAGCTTTCGGCTCACATGACCCATCTTCAGAGACGTCATAGAACCGCATTACAAATTTGCGATTTGCGTTTGCTATTTTTGACAACTGTTGCCGTTACTTAGCTGAATTTTAAGTCAACACAAGATAAAATCGTTACTTACGGTGATTGTTTTGTGTTAACGTCCTTGTAACCTCTCTGAAGATCGCTCATGTGAGCCGAAAGCTTAGAACCAACTTAATAAAAATTATCCATATGTCACAGAATTTTTGTTTTTATTTTCAACTGAAATTAAAGCCAAAATATTATGTTTAGAACGGCTCATGATTAAACGTAATTCATTGTCTCTTATATTTAACAGGATATGTTTAGAAAAAAATATATATATATGTATGCTCATGAAGATATACTTAAATATAGGTAGACATATAAATTTTGAAAATTGGGAAAAGTGCACAAAGGTAATTTTGTACCCTACCAGCTTTCTGTATTTCTATTTACAAAATCAAATAACTATTTCAATGCTGTCTGACACTCTACCTCAGCTAAAGAAATGACGCCATTCTGATGTTGATATTAAATGAACTTACTTTCTCCCATTTACTTCATTCAAATAATCTGTTGTTGGTGTTAATATCCGCAGCCTTGCTATTGACATTGCCCTGGGATCTAAATAATGTCGGCCAGTGCAAAAATCATTTCAACTTTTGTACAATCGATATCGGGGGTGGGTGTAATCATTTCCCTTGCCAGACACACACACACACACACACACACACACACACACACACACACACACACACACACACACACACACAAAATATTCTAATCTTCGATGAAAAGTTTCTTTATAAAAGTCCTGGACCCAATATTCCTTGTTTTTTGTCGTCTGTTTATTCGTCTTTCTAATTCAATCCTCGATGTTCTTATCGATGGGGCACTCAACAGATTCTTTCCAGATTTACTTACAATAAGAAAAAGAATTGACATGAATCAGAGTCAGAAGATATTTGAAAAAAATGAATTTTTGTTAAATCTTTATTTTGATTTGAAGTTTATGGTTATTAGCCATTTTTCTAGGTGAAAGGAAACACCAATCAAAAACGTACAAACCACAAAACCATGTTAGAAAGAGTTCACCTTTCTGAGCTAAATCCACGTAAATTTTCACTGTTTTAAAAATTAACAGAAACAAACTGAGAACTATATTTGCAATAAGTTGAAAACCCGTGGATTAGGCTCTTTTTAATGTTTTTTTTATCATTCGACACCAAGCAAGGGCAGACCACTATTAGTACGAAGCGAGTTAAAGTGAGAGAGAAAAAACAAGGCACAGTGGATGTCAAAGAAAGAAAAGTGATAGAAAGTATCAAGTAGATACAAGATGGCAACTGATAGATATAAGCTATCAGAGAAACCATGATGTAATGGTTAACAAGCTTGTATCGTAAAACTTAATACAACTGAATAGTAAATTTGACCCTTACTGGGTTCCCTATACTTTCAGACTTATGATGCGTTTAAGCGGCGTTTAGAAAATCAGGGAAGCAAGCAAATGGAAGGGAGTTTCACAGGCAGAAAAAGATCTAATTAATATACTGCAATTGATCCACAGATGAGCTAAGCCCTTTTAGTTATGTAGCATAATATGTAAAAATCTAGCATTTCCATAGAACACTGATTAATATCCTTAGCTGACGCATTATTATCCGGCTTGGTCCACCTAGAACTGTAACTTTGTGCCATATAAAGCTCATTAGAGTTAAAAATCACCGTTGATCAAATGTCAGAAGTTAATCCCGTAGACACTGGAGACACTCTCATTGTAAATGGGCGCGCAATACTGATGCGGTTGTGTGACGTCGCCCTCGGCTGGCTGGTTGACCCAGCAAAAGTTTTGACATTCTTGTTTTGAATACCGCTATTTTTCACGTCCACCGACCACAAAGTCCAAATCTCCTAGCTGCAAAAGTATATTTTCCTTTTTATTCTCCTCAATTTTCAGTTAGATTTTCTTTTTTTTCAGATATTGCAAGTTTTGCAACAATTCAGATTTTACAAGTTTTTGCAACAAATCTTCTGTTAAACTCGACACATATCGCGATTGAAAATAAACTGCTAATAATAATTTCTTTCGCTCCGTCGTATTAAACTTAGGATTATATTTTTTATCTTTTTTACATGCAATATAACAAGGCAATCTTAAACAAGGCAAATACGTGTTACATAAGTATCTTAAGCAGGGCAATTACGGCTTACAGCTGTGCCTGATGCATACGGTCATATCACGTTGAATACACCGGTTCCCGTTCGATCACCAGAGTTAAGCACCGTTGATCCTGTCCTGTACTTAGATGGGTGACCACTTGGGAATGCCAGGTGCTGTAAGCGTTTATTGACGGGTGTGCGTTGTGGTGCAGTGGATATCGGCTCGGAAAAAGAAATTGGTGAGCCGAGTTCGAATTCCAGTTAAATGCCCTGCATTCACTTACGCACTGGTACCCTTGGGTAAGGTATTAATCCGTCCGTTCCCTCTAGTTATGGGTTAAATAACAGGATAGGACTTGAGACCCCGGCCTTAAACAAATTCCAATGAGACTTTCTCCGTCGGGGAGGAAGCCGGCTCAACTCGACTAGAATGAATGCAGCTTACATACATACATACATACATACATACATACATACACTTGTGCCTGACTTAGAAAGCCTATTAATAATTAAATTCTAAAACTGAAAACGGAAATGAAATGTTTGAATGCTCTAAGATACAGGCCTATTTGAATGTTTCGTATTAATTTCCTTTATTTGAGGAAGAAAAAATTCCTCGAAATGAAACTTATAGTCGATTGTTGTTAAGCGTTACACCATTAATTAAACCAACTCGACAAATGTGCCTAGAATCATGCAGTCAAACAACATCCGGATGCTTTGGAATAATAATTATGGCCGTAGATTTGTTAACTTACGATCGTGTTGAATGGAGATCGTTTTAGAAATGCAAATAAACGCCAAATTAATTGATGGTACGATTTAGGAAAAAAAGCCATTTTATCGAATCAACTGATCCATCACTTAAATATTTGATCCGTTGCATTAATACCAGTGAAATGAATTTCAGTCAATGTTAATTGCTGCCATTACTAAGTTTCCAATTTCATTTCGTGTTAAACGATAGATTTTTTCCCTCCCATTAGTAAAATAATGATGTGCCGTTGATGAGGGCGTAGGGGAATTTCGATTTTCCAAAGCGTAGCTCAGACGTGGTACAAAGCTAAAATATGAGGCACCCAGTGAGTATCGAACTCACTATTTACTCGTAATTGAGCAATTGAAATTCAGCTTACTAACCATTAGACCACGTCGAAGTGCCTGAACATGATTTTCCAAGCGTAGCACAAAACCCAATGTTTGAAGAATCCAGGATTGAACAAGGTTCAAAGGAATGACTAATAAGAACATGTGTTTTTTCATTACTTGGAATAGTGAACTAGATCCACATTTGGTACCGTATATGTTGGGCTTTCTACCGACTATGCAATTCATATTATCATCTTCATCATCAATCAAATGACTATGTGTAGGCGTAGGGTCGTAGCTCACTATACATATCATTATTGAAATCTGGAGAGTAAGTAGTGTGTCTTGGGCGAGTAGACTTTGTGGACCAATTCCTATCCAGGATAAGCCACAGACGGTGTACTCCAACTTGAAGATCCACCTTCTTCATGGAAATGTGACTGTTGATTATATATATATATATATATATATATATATATATATATGCTTACGGCATATCACGTTGAATACACCGGTTCTCGTTCGATCACCGAAGTTAAGCAACGTGAGCCTGGTCAGTACTTAGATGGGTGAACCCCTGGGAATACCAGGCGCTGTAAGCGTTCAGTGACGGATGTGCGTTGTGGTGTAGTGGATGTCGGCTTGGAAGGAGAAATCAGTGAACCGAGTTCGAATTCAATTTGAGTACCCTGCATTCACTTAAGCACTAGTACCCTTGGGAAAGGTATTAATTCGTCACTTCCCTCCAGTTATGGGGTAAATAATGGGATGGGGCCTGGAGGCAACCCATCTAGTGTTGGTGTCACAATAAAAACATCCTTGGTAGCCTTGGCTAAGCATCAATTATTCAGCTATTTGAGAAGATTATGAATTTCGCTACAAAATTGCGCCAGGGTTCCAAATGCACAAGGAATACTGGAGGGGTGTAGTGGGTTCTATCTCGGCCAAGGTCGCAAGATGACGACGATATTAGAAGAACCTTCTGCATTGGCCGTTGATTTCAGTCCGGAAAGCCCTTCACCATACGTTGTTTTATTTTTTTTAATCAGTATCACACCAAGTAAAGCCACTAAATTCAAGGAGTTATAGGGAGTAAAAGTATTAGCACTAAATCATTAGTAATGAAAGTGAAAAGAGTAATTAGGAGGCCAGCAGATAGCGCTTAACATTGCGTTTACAGATTAAAGCTGACTGGAAATCATGGCGTTAGAAGTGAGTTCCATGTGCGAAAGTGAGCAAAAATAAACTGTTTTTATAGAACTTAGGGCTACATCTACTCAGATAAACTGTAAATTGATCGGATATCTACGTCAGCCTGGTATTACGCTTAAATTAATAAAGTCTTCGTGCCGAAGCGAAGGGATCACCCGAACAATTACCATGAATTATATATATATATATATATATATATATATATACTGATATATTATGCTTTCATTACGATTAAACTCTCTCGAGAAAAAAAATTTAAAAACAGTTTGGACTTCTACGATATATGTATTACGCCATAGGAATGAATGGAGTTCTGTAGGTGATTGGCGTGTGTGGATACACTGCTTATATACAACACGTTAAAATTTCCCTTCTCTGGTTCCATGCGTCTATACCTTAGCAGGTAGCGACTCCGACTGACACCAAATCAGCCGAGTTTCGATCTCGGCCAGAAGCCAGTGGATGTGTCTAATCACACTGATGAGCTGTGATACAGCGAAACAGGCTTGTATGTAGATGACTAATATTAATGTATATATATATATATATATATATATATATATATTCTAAACATATATACAGTTAAATATAACAGACAATTAAATATAATATAAAATGAATATCTATTATGTTTAATCATGAGCTGTTCTAAACATCTTATTTTGGCTTTCATTTCAGGTGAAAATAAAGACAGAACGTCTCCAACATTTGAATAATTTTTATTAAGTTGGTTTTAAGCTTTCGGCTCACATGAGCCATCTTCAGAGAGGTTACAAGGACGTTAACATAAAGACATCCACCATAAAAGTTGATTTTATCTTGTGTTGACAAAAAGCATTGCTATGCAACGATAACAGTCACCAAATAGCAGACAAAAAATCATAAATAAGAAATAATTATTCTTCTACTATGTGCCGCGTCGGCAATCATGGCCCTCCACATCTCCCAATCCCTTTAAACAACCTTTCTCTTGTTACAAAGCCAAACCCTGATCTACTATACATCTTCTCAAGCCCATCAAGTATGTCATGCGTTGCTTTCGACTCTCTCTCTGCTTTCCCTCTATCCGTCTCGTGAGTATCAGATTCTCCAAACCCTCCTCCCTCATTTACATGTTCAAGAAACTTCAGCTGTCTTTTCCTGTTGTTAATTATCAGTTTTCTTTTCGTTTTCATCCTTTAGAAAACCTCATCGATGCTAAAATGTTCGGCCAATGACTAGACGTTAAAAAAGAAAACTCCCAAAAACCTATCTAAACCTAATTGGGTGAAACTAAGTAAGAACCAACTTATGATTTACAGCTGAAGAGATATTTGGGCTGGACGAACAGCCTATTCGAGATCTGTAAATGGAAACTGGTTCGTAAAATGAATATTTAACAGAAAAAATAAAAAATAATGCTGCAATTTTATATTCCCCGTACTGGGTTAATCAATTTAAGACATACTCATATCTTCTAACGCTGGTAGTATATATATATATATATATATATATATATATATATATAGCGCGAAACACAGTCAGGTATATTTTAGTACTTATATACGTGACTGTATTTCACATTTATATGATCTTAACACAGAGTCGAGTCGCAACTACCCGACACGAATACCCACATTCTTAATGATTTTTGAATTGTAATCGATCTGAAAATCGATCTAGCTGCTTCCTTTTTTAAATGCATTAAGCGGAGGTAGAGACTTCGACTGAGCAAAGTTAAAGCAGCAGAGAGAATGTTTCGTGGACCCAGCGTGATAAATCGTCAATAGAACACTCTCAGCTTTTGGGCGTGTATAATGATAATATACACGCTAAAAAGTCTGCCCACTTCTACCGAGCGCCCGTAGCTCAAAGGTAAAATCGCCGACTGACGCCAATTCGGTCGGGTTTCAATCTTGGGTAAAAAGCAATCGGCTGTCTAACGTACTGATGAGCTGTGATACAGCGAAACAGATCTGTCTGCGGATATATATATATATATATATATATATATAGAGAGAGAGAGAGAGAGAAGACTTCACTGTATAACAGACAGAGTATACAGTTCATCGTCAGCTTTTAATCACTTGCATATTGAATGAATTATCGATACCATATAAATATTTCGGGTGCTCGGCCAGTGTAATGGATATCAACACAGAAAATAGAATCGTCAAGCTCTGTTCGACATCCGGGTTAGACATTCCCACTGGAACCTTAATAAATGTCATAAATCGGCCGTATTAGGACTTTCGAATTATAGGTTTGAAGAAATTAATTTCACTGTTTTAATATATATATATATATATATATATATATATATATATATATATATATATGTATTTATTATGCATGGACATCAATAAATATATGGATACACACGCAATTACAGGCACATATATAAATATTTTCTGGTGTTAATAAAATAGTGCTCGATATCATATAATTAATTTAATTATATATATATATATAAATTTATTTGTTTAAACAGTATTTTTAATGGATACTGTTTTTTTTATAATTAAACCGTATTTTTATATTTACTGACTGAATAATCGAGATATGCAGTTTCCGGCAAAATTCGATCCTGCGTCTCTTAGGGTTAACGGTCAACTGATCTGAGGTATCTTGAACACTCGACCACGAAGGACTTACTGTGAAAGAAAGCCCGAATTAATGATTTTAAACACACATTTCCTTGATTTTTTTCACATTTCTAATCTGCTCTGTGTTCGCATCCTAATGTAAGCAAATGCAAACAATTTATATACGAAATTCTGCGAAATAATTACCTCCAAATTTTTAATTTATATGTCTAAATATTATCTTTTCTGGATATTCATATTTGGGCACATACACTGCTTTTTTGTTTTTTTTTAAATATATATAATTAAACAGTATAATTATATCTGTGCGTTGTGGTGAGGTGGATATCGGCTCGGAACGAGAAATCGGGCAGCCGAGTCCGAATTACAGCTGTATTCCTTGAATTCAATTACGCAAAATTACCCTTGGGAAAGGTATTAATCCATCTCTTCTCACTCCAGTTATGGGTTAAATAACAGGACAGTTTGGGTTCTATATCCTTGGCTGGCAACCAGTCTACCGTAGAAAGCAATAGCAACCTACTGCGGGATAATCTTCTGCCCAGTCAGTCATGTTTCATCTAGACATGATCGCCCAAGTGTGTATCACGTATGACACTTAGCTGACTGACTGAATATAATAGTTGAAAACAAAACTTTTACTGAGCATAAAGTCGATGATAGGTTTTCTATTGCTATGAAGTAATAAACTGATCCCCCACTAATTATTACTTATTAATATAAGGATATAATATAATTTATCTTTTTTCACTCCAGTTATAGGTTAAATAATAGGACAGATTGGGTTCTATAGCCTTGGTTTGACAACCAGCCTACCACAGAAACCAATGGCAACCTACTACGGGATAACCTTCTGCTCAGTCAGTCATATCTCTTTCGAGACATGATCGTCTAAGCGTATATCACGTATGGCACTTAACTGACTGAATTACATTTACTGTCGTGAATAATTGAGAAATCTGTGCGTTTTACAGCAGGATTCGAACCATAAGAATCAGTAATTCTTGCGCATGTCTTTTTTATGTGTGTTTGTGCGCGTGCGTACGCGCACTAGAAAAGATCAACAAACGTCTTTTTATTATGAACTATGCTCAGTTTTGTTTGATCCAAGGCCACTAGTTAGTCAGGCTTAGTGAGAGAAAAGCAAACTCACTACACAGTACTAACTGTAGAAGCATATATCGTGATAATCTAGCAATGTTAAGGCGGCTGAACAGTCTGCACTGCATTTTTAGTAGCATCGGCAACATGTGGGCAGGTATTATTCTAATGGACAAAGTAAATCTCTTTTCTACTGCATGAATCTACATTAAAATATAACATCTCTCTCTCTATATATATATAATATAAAATGAATATATATAATGCTGAATTTCGTTCTAAATGTTTCTATTTACTAACGCTGAAACAAGAGGGAATTTTAACTTGTTTCATCAAATACCGTGATATAAGGGACTAAACAAGTTTTTTCTGATCGAATGCATTCAGAAAAATGTTACTGCTCAAGTCAAAGTAACACGCGCATACGAGCGTTATTTGAATCTAAGCAGGGACTGTTCTCATGAAAGATTTTACGTTGTGGTGTTATGGCTATCGGCGCGGTATGAGAAATTAGAGACCTGAGTTCGAATTCGTTTGATTCACTCACATACAGATACCCTTTGGGAAAGGTATTAACTCATCTCTTTTTCCTCCAACTATGTGTAGAATATCAGGACAAATATGGTTCTATAGCCCTGATTCGCAACCGGTCTTATAAAGAACCTACTTTTTCTTTTTTTATAATCGTTTCACTCCAGACAAGGCAATACTTCCATTGGTTCGCAGGGGTTCACACTGAGAGGAAACAAATGAGAGAATAGAAAACAGTATAGGTGATATTGTAGAAAGGATGAGAGAAAGACTGTAGTCACGAAGGCAGAAGTTAGCAATTGACGTTGCATTTAAACTGCTGGAAAATCTTCTGGCTAGTCAGTCATGATTCGAAAGATGCATAATCGTCTAAGCGTTTATCACGTATGGAAATTAACAGACTGAGTGTTCTCATCATTGAAGACTACGTAGTATAATTTAATATTTCATGACCTTTTCGCGGAAACTTTAGAAAGTCTGACTTTTGACATGTAATATATCTGCAAACAAAATTTATCTAAAAACCTGTGTTTTCGGATTTTGTCTGTCTGCAACGTACTATTTTCCTTTACGATGGGTCGCTTTTGCTGAGCGAATTCACAACATGGTCAGCCAGAACTTCGGGTTTGAGATGTTCCTTCGAACACAGGAGCAAAATAACTTGCCGTGTCCGACATGCCTTGCAATTCTTCGACATAGCCAAGACGATTGTTTGAAAAGAAAAATTAACTTCGTTTTAGTATGTGACACAATCTAAAGCTCAAATGCAAATAGCGTCCAGACATTTGTTGCCACAAACGCATGCGTAAGTACATACACACACACATACGCATATATATTCAAATACATGCGTGAATGCACGCCAACACACCCACACACTCACATAAGTACAATATCAACCTCTTTATCCGTTTGTCTTCCTCACTCTGTGTGTGTGTGCGTGTGTGTGTGTGTGTGTGTGTGGTGACCTCGTCACAAAGTTGTTGGGATCCGGTTGGGGTCAGAAATATAACACAAAGACGGAATAGTGTTAAACAAATACAGGGTGACCATTAAGTCAGTGTGCACTTCAAAAAAATTATGAATTTATTTGTATTTGTGGTAGAAATAATCTGTAAAAAATACTATTAAGTTTAATGTACCTAGTTTTAAGTGTGGTTATTGAACTAATGTGATTTCAGGCATTACTGTAAATCAGTTGGCAAATGTTTTCCCTGAACTGCAAAATCGTATTACCCTTTGTATTGCTAATGATGCGGGATATGTAGAAACTTAAATAAAATTTTAATAAAATCTTAAAAAATATAGATTTACTTCGTTTTAATTCTTTTTACAAATTATTTCTGTCGCAAATACAAATAAAGTTATAAATTTTTAAAATTGCACACGAACTCTATGAACACCTTGTATATTACAAAGACAGTAGTACAAACATATACTAATGGAGAGATTATTGGCGAGACTTTTAAGTCTGGCTGTCAGAATTATTTGCTGGTATAGCTTCCGCCCGGTCTCTTTCTGCCTATCTCTCTTACTCTGCTTATCAGTCAGTTAAGTGCCATACGTGATACACGTTTAAGCGATCATCTTTCGAAAGAGACATGACCGACTGGGCAGAAGATTATCCCGCAGTAGGTTGCCATTGCCTTTTGCGGTAGACTGATTGCCAGCCAAGGCTATAGAACCCAATCTGTCCTGTTATTTGACTAATATCTAGAGGGGGAAGAGATGGATTATATCATTAAGTAGGAATAAGTAGGGGATCAGTTTATTACTTCAGAACAATAGAAAACCGATCCCCCACTTTATGCTCAGTAGATGTTTTAATTGTTTTCAACTATTATATTCAGTCAGTCAGTTAAGTGCCATACGTGATACACGCTTGGGCGATCATTTTCCAAAGAAACATGACCGACTGGGCAGAAGATTATCCCGCAGTAGGTTGCACATTGCTTTCTGACCAAGGCTATAGAACCCAATCTGTCCTGTTATTTAACCTATAACTGGAAGGAATAGACGGACTAATACCTTTCCCAAGTGTATTTGTGCGTAAGTGAATGCAATGAATTCGGCTGGAATTCGAACTCGGCTCCCCGATTTCTCGTTCCGATTAGATATCTAATGCAACACAACGCACATCCGCATCTGCTTATACAAAGCGGAACTGCTGCTTATATAGATTGGACGAGTTGATTTGTCATATATGTGAGATCCCTTAATACTCACTCGCTTAAGTATCAAATCCGGAAGGAGTCGGTGTATTTTTCTCTTTGTATTTACGACAATAAATCTTTCTTTTTTGTTAAATAGCAAAGATAAAGAATCTTGATAGTCTTTGAATGCCGCATTAAGCTCCCTCGAGACATCGGGGCAGACCCGAATTTCGTTTGACTTTTTCTTCCCATAAACAGTCAGTAAAGCCACGACCTAAGCGGAGGTCGTGCTGAAGCCCATTGAATGTAAACAATTTTTGACACGACACCGGTTCTTTCTAATCTGTCAAGTTCTTCCTTTATTTTTGTAAAGAGGCAAAAGGCACATTTACGTTTTTCTTGAACACTGGCTGGATGTTATATTTGAATTCAAATTTTGCCGTCATCAAGGTCCCCCGCAAAAAAAAAAAAAAAAATTCTGGAAATTTTTTTAAAAGATTTTTATTAAAATATAATAAAATCACATTCAATCTGGTCACAAAACATAACATTGCATTTAAACATATGGTTCTGTTCACATTTCGGTCTAAATAAGTTTAAGTTAATGTTTCGGACGAGCTCATGTACGGTTCGCCTCTAAATCGAAAGTGGCTCTGACTGTCGCCAATCAAAAGCATTTGCAAAGTTTCGTACAGGGCCTAAACGTAATTTTTCCAGTGTCTGAAAGCGCTTATTGAGGGTGGACCAGAAACTGATCATCTCTGGTCGGGTCGGCGCGGTGAGGGAGGTATGATGTTGAAAGACCCGAAACCCCCTAGTGATCCTCGCGATGACATCACTGACGACACCCTCTAGCGCCCCCATTACGGTGCGTATGTTTGAAAGCATTTAAACATATGGTTCTGTTAACATTTCGGTCTCTCACGCGGTGTGACGTCATAAAAGCGCATTACAAATTTACGAACCGTGTCTGCTATTCGATGACAGTTATCATAGCAAAGCAATGTTTTATGTAAACACATGATAAAATCAACTTTGATGGTGGATGCCTTTATGTTAACGTCCCTGTAACCTCCCTGAAGATGGCTCATGTAAGCCGAAAACTTAGAACCAACTTAATAAAAATTATCTAAATGCTGGAGAATTTTTGTTTATATTTTCACCTGAAATTAAAGCCAAAATACGATCGGCTTATGATTAAACATAATAGGCATTCATTGTCTCTTAACAGTATATGTTTAGAATATTAATAAATATACATATTAACTTACGCCTATGGCATGACTCGGAGTTTTATGCGTTATGCAATCATCAGGTGCATATCGTAAAATAACATTTTAAAAGATTTGAATTTAAGTTCACTTGGAATTAAATGTAATACAATTAAGTCACTGCTTTTTTAATAACAAGATTTAAAATTTCAATATTGTACTTTTACATGTGGATAAAAATTTTAAATTCAAATCTAAAAATTAGAATTAAAAATAATAAAATTCTGTAAGAATATATCAAAGGGGCGTAAATAGTGAGTCTTAAAATTTCAAATATTTAAATATTACATGTACATGTGTAGGGGAAATTAAAATTTTAAGATTATGAAATTTTAAAATTTTAAATAAAACCAAAAGAAAAATAAGATAAAATAAATAAAAGTAAAATTAAATGGAATGAAAATTTTTAATTTCATTTCACGTAAAATTTAGAACAAAGAATTAAAATGTAAAGAGCCACAAGAAACGGGATTTAAGTAATGATTGTTAAAAGTAAAATTTTGGTGAAAAGAAAGAAAGAAAGAAAGAAAGAAAGAAACGAAGAAATAGATATGAACAGAATTAGATAGGAAAGAAACTGCAATGGTTCGATAGAGAGATAGAAAGATATATAGAACTATAATGGATAGGAAATAAACTGCAATGAATAGAAAGATGAAAAGATAAATAGAAAATGAACTGTAATGGATAGGTAAAGAGATAGAGAGAGATAGAAAACGAAGTCTAAAAGATAGATAGATAGATAGATAGATAGATAGATAGATAGATAAAAAAGAAACTAATGAATAACTAGATAGATAACCACATAGATAGATAGAAAAGAAAATTCAATAGAGAGATAGATAGATAGATAGATGGATAGATAGAAAGAAAGAAAAGGAACTGTAATGCATAGATAGATAGAAAAGGAACTGTAATGAACTGTAATGAATAGATAGATAGATAGATAGATAGATAGATAGATAGATAGATAGATAGATAGATAGATATGAACAAGCCTCGGCCGATTGTGGGAAATCTGTGGATCATTGCCGGAACGATTAAAGTGCCGCAGAGGAAAACTGCTTTTGTGATCAATGAGATTAAAGCAAATTTTAAGCGCGCGATTTCAATGATTATTATTTTATTGAAGTACAAAGGGCGAAAGATGATGGCAAACGGTGTGAGCCGGAGAGAAGACAAAATGCTAACGAAACTAGAAGTCAATGTAATCTAAGGGACAAAGCTTTGAACAAAAACGAGGCTTTTATAAATATTACAAAAGAAAGAAAGAAAAGAAAGAAATAAAGAAAGAAAGTTAACAAAGAAGAAAGGCCTGAACGAACAAAGAAAAAAGGAAAGAAAGATAAAAGAAGGAAATAAAGAAAGAAAATGAAAGAAAGAAAGAAATGGGAAAAGGAAGAAAGGCAGAAAGAAAGAAAAAATGAAAGAGAAAAAGTAAAAACAAAGAAAAGATAAAGAAAGAAAGAAAGAAAGAAAGAAAGGAAAGTATTAAAGGAGAAAGAATGAAAGGAAAACAGGAAAAAAGAAAAAGTAGGAAAGAAAGAGAGACAGGAAAGATAAAAAGAAAGAAAGAAAGAAAGAAAGAAAGAAAGAAGAAGGAAGGAAGAAAGGAAGGAAGGAAGGAAGGAAGGAAGGAAGAAAAAAAATTAGAGAAAAAGTAAGAACAAAGAAAAGATAAAAGGAAATGAAAAAAAGAAATCTAAAAGAAAGAAAAGTATTAAAGAAAGAAAGAAAAGGAAGAAAGGAAGGAAGGAAGAAAGAAAGAAAGAATGCGTATAATTTTACACTAATTCATGAGATTATTGAATGTTTTCCAATTTTATATGTGATCCATTTTCAAGCTTAGAAAAACAAAGCTAATTACTTAAAAGTAGGAAGAACGTTAGATCATTTATCAGCCAATGTTGTGGGTGGATATAGGCCTTCTTCAAGGCATGCTCGTATTTTCTCTCCTGTGTGATACGGTGCCGCGAATGGGTGAATGATGTATAAGCAGAAGCTTGTTTGCATGACTTTAAGAGATATATAATCACGCTGAGATCGTTGTTGTTTTATCTATACTTTCCGATATTGTAAAGAAGATTATAATATTAATAACCCCATCTTTGTTGATTTTATCAGAACATTTCAGGCGCTGGTCTATCAGAATAATATTTAGGAAAATTAGAATTAAACCCTTTATTTAATCTAAGAGAGTATATTTCTATTCATTCCATTGCCCATGTCTTGGAGGTTCATGTCTATTTTTTTTTTATTACTCAGTTATTGGTCTCTTCGTTTACACTAAATCCGACTACCAACTACCAACTACCTGGTCCAGCGATTGAACTTACAATTACTATGTGTTGTGGGGTCTCCCCTTTTTCATGACGATGGTCTCGTCTAGAGTATACATATACTCCTGCTATATAAGCGAGACGGAAGATACCGAGGAAGATACAGAAGAAGATACCGATGTTTTACAGAGAAAATAGTTCATAGTAGCTTTGTGCACCATTCATCGAGAAGATTATTACGCAGCGCCCATCAACTTCCGACGTGGACATACTAAATATACTACGGCTTCACTTCAGAGACTTATATATATACTTCTTACCAACTCGTATTCCTAAAGTATTAACCCTCGTTCAAGTTTCTATCCTTACGTTAATATACTTATTTGTCTATCTCAATTTATGGTTGTCGTTCCTTTATTTGTACGGTTCCCATTTCCGGGATCCACGACACTATGTCACCAAATACACGAAAGATTTAAAAAAAAAAGAGTTCAGCTGTAAATTCCCTGATGGTAACCGGATCGAGAGGCTACTGAGAAAGACCAGAGGGTACAACGGCCGAAATGTTGTGATAATGACAGAAATTAGGACAGCAGTTTGCCTGTGAATGATGGAAATATTGATATGTCAGATCTAGATGCTGGATCAAGATCGATTACTTTACAAACTTTTCTTTTGATTTTGTCAATATTATCCAGATATACAACAGGAGCAGCTGACCAGTTATGACTGCAGGACTAATTATTACCCAATTCCTTTTTTTGCTGTTAACACACGGTTGCTCTAACCACTCGCCCTCTTAAGTTGGTTGTCAATCCGGATAACCTAAGAAAGTTTTTAATTTAACAATGTCCAGGGATATTTCGGCTCCGGTCTTCGGGCTGGGACGCCAAATGACCAATTAAACAGAATAAGACCAGTTTAAGACCAGTTTAGATCGGTTTTGAACCTATCAACCGCTCTCGCGATGGATAGGTAATGTCTGACCAATTACCTGGCCATACGCGCTTATGTTCCCCACATTAAAAAAAAAGACCTTGTGTCACATCTCTCTCAAGTGGGGAAAAGAGTAAATATCACAAATGTCCCTGGATATCTCGTCCAGTTCTCATTTTTTACTGCTTGGTTACTGCTCATCCCGTTTCTAGTTGAAGTACACACTGCCCGGATTAGGAATTGAACTCACAATTTTAATGTCACCAAAGATTTTTTCTTTTTTTGTTTACTACAACTAACTTGTTTACATGTTCTCATCTCGTAAATTTGAATGATATCATATATAACATTTATAATTTCGCTGTCAAATTACATTTGATGTATTATCTAGAAAGTGTTCTTTTGTTGTAGAGGGCTCTATCCTAGGCCCGACGCTCTTCCTTATTTTATAAATGATCTCCCAGACGAGATCAAGTGCCAAGTAGGCATCTACGCAGATAACACCACAATTTACTCCCGCATCAGTAAGAAATCCGACGTGGCGGACAAACATAACATCGCTGCTGATCTTGATAGGGATTACATTCTGTGGTGTATTGGGGTAAGAAGTGGCTTGTTAATTTCAATGCGTCTAAGACCAAGCTACTGTCTGTCAATCATCACAGACAATCTCTCCTGCCTTCCATAAGCATGGACCAAGCGAGTCTCCCTGAGAGTAATACACTGCGCCTCCTCGGCCTTACCCCCTATTCCGATCTCAAGTGGAACCATTACATTGAATCAATAGCTAAATCCACTGCTAGGAAGGTTGGGTCATTGTGTCGGGCCAGGATGTTTTTTCCGCCTGAATCTATCCTACATATATACAAATCAACCATTCGTCCGTGCATGGAATACTGCTGCCATATATGGTCAGGCGCCCCTGCTGTTCATCTCAGTGTTCTTGGCAAGCTTCAAAGGAGAATCAGTAATGACTTGGCGGCTCGACTCCAGCCACTTCCCCACCGACGGGATGTGGCTTCTTTCTGTCTGTTCTATGAATACTTTCATGGATTCTGCTTCAACAAACTTCAGTCACTGGTTCCCCTGCAACAGGTGTTTACTCGTGCAACCATACAGGCAACTGGGTCTCACCCATTCACATTTAGATCAACCAAATGCAGACGACAATTCTACTCCTTCAGCTTCGTTTCTCGCACTTCCCGCCTGTAGATCTCGCTTCCATATTCTTGCTTTCCTGGCGGCTAAGACCTCCAGGAATTTAAATGCAATGTCAATACTTATCTCTTAACTACTTGACTCTAGTTCTTTCTACACCACCCAGTATATCATTTCCTTTCTTTCCACCTTTGCAACTGTCATCACACCTGTATTCCCATCCTTCTTTTACTTCTTTCTAACTGGTTCGTCTTTCTCTTCACTCTCCATCTATCTAATCTTTTACTCTTCTGTAGCCCTCTAATCTTTTTACTCTTATGTAGCCTCCTGCACATCAGTGGCGTTACCGCCTTGCTCGGGGTGATACGATTTAAAAAAAAAAAAAGAAAAAATGATTTTTTGAAGGTATCTTTGAGAAGCAAGGCTTTACTAAAGAGCACCGAAGAAATACAAATCAGTGGTTAAAATCTTAATTTCTCGGTAACCTTCTCTGAACTATTATTGAAACATGAGCACGTTGATCTAGGACGTCAGCTCATCGAATAGTGGCAAAAATGGGTCGCTAAAATGTAGCTCTTTCAGCTGTCCATGTTTTAATCTGATTAGACCCTTCTTCACGTAAGCTATTGTTGTATTGTTTTCCTTACACATTTATTAACCAGGAACTTGGAGTGTTATATAAATTTTTCAAGATTAACATTATAATCTTTGCAGACGACACTCTGTAGATGGCGGACAGAGAATGAAAAAAAGGCCCAAGATACGAAATACGATTTGGAGATTTCAAGACCAAAGACTTTAAATATTTGGAAAATGTTTTAACATCTGATGGCAAACGTGACAGTGAAATCTGGGCGTGCATTGGAATAGCAAAAATGACTTTCAACAGCTAAACACAATGTATAATACAATATGAGACGTGTTTGATCGTCATTACATCACAATTTCATATCTATATTTCATTTAAGAATTGCGTTCATCTGTCACACAATTCAACCAATAATAATCCCCTCTATTATAATAAAGACCATTGTGTATTTATTTATTTGAATATATATAAACACACACACACACACACACACACATATATATATATATATATATATATATATATATGTTTATATTATCGAATATTAACGAAACTGGTTATAAACTAACGACGATTTGAAATGATTTGTTTGAACATTATTTTTGATCGATACTCGTATTTAAGTAGATATTCTGTTTATAATCATACAGTATTATATATTTCTTTTTACTTATTATTTACGATAAATTTTTGTTACGAAAATTTGCGACCTTATCCAAATAGAAAATGTGTGTCGTTCTGCTGAATGACACACATTTTCTTAACAGAAATTTATCATAAATAATCAGGCCGGTAGAAAGAAATATATAATACTGTTTGATTAAAACCGAATACTTACTTAAATACGAGTATCGATAAAAAATAATGTTCAAACAAATAATTTCAAATTGTCCTTTAATTATATCAAGTTTCGTTAATCTTCGTTAATTTCCGTAACATGTTTAGATTTGTTAACATTACGATACATTTCAGAGCAGAGATATTTATTACGATGAATTCGAAAATTGTGTTATAGGATTAATTTGACTTTGTTTTGACTGATCTTCGAGAGGTCTCGCGCCAGATCACATGGTGGCTTCCTCTATGTGGATAGAGTCCTGCCGATGACACACATTTTCGTAACAAAATTATTTATCGTTTATATATTTTATTTTTATTTTTAAACAAGGCGGTGACTTGCTGTGAGTAAAAGAGGTTTTTCTAGTCTGAGTTGTCAGCACCCTCGCAGTAGGAAAATCCGTCGTCTAAGTCCGGTTTTAAACTAACCGTTCTCTTCGGCCGTTGAAATCAAACAGTTACTACTAAAAAATTAAATTTCTCCAACTGTCAGCCTAACGTCACTTAGTTTCTATTGACGTCTGTCTTCCGGTGCAATTTTATCTTGGGTCTAAACCTTTTATGATATTGCCAGTCATAACAAATTCTAAATCCAACGTATTTTTTTGCACCTGTCTGATCTTTGAAACAGTTCCCATTTTTCTGATATTACGACAACATCTGCGTCGTTTAGTGTAAATACACTTCATGTCAAAAAATCTACACCGAGCAAATAACGAATCCATAACATTCCTTCCACCCTAATCTTTCAAAATGTTCAACCATGAACATTTTAAATTCTTCTTTTCCTTGACCAAAACCACTCAATTATACCTACGTCACCTTACATCAACCCACACAATATGACATAAAAATCATCATCATCAACAACAACAACAACAAAATACTCATCATATCAAAGGTAACGTCACTTTCCTTTCTACTGTGTGCATGTTTCTAGCTCGTTAAATTTAATCACTTAAAAATTTAAATTAGTCTCATAATTTAGGCATAACAACGAATCAGACCAGAATACGAGTTTCATAAAAAATTGTTTTCCTTTTCTTTTCTTTTTTTTTTAATTTCCACTGAGTAGCTCACCTGTCTACATATACGAAGACGCGGTGGCACCCCGGCGTGTATTAATGGTTAGTTTGATCCTCACTAAGTTTGCCATAATTTCGGTTTTATGCCACATCTACGTCACACCCAGATTTCGAGACGTGTGATTTCATTCTAAACGAATTCATATTTTCAAAATACTTCTTCAGCTTTCAAAGTTTCCTTCACGTCTTAGATTCATTATTTCCACTATTGACTTTATAGCATTATCTTTAAAACGGCAATAATCCCCTCAGTTCTGCAGTTTTGTTTTGTTCCTTTACTCTTTTTTCATTTATCTATTTGTTCATTGAAGCGCTAAACACAACCCACAAACTTGTCACTAAAGAATTGATTTACTTCTTGTAAGCTTGTTGTCAACATTGTAGAAACGCCCAACTCCTCTATAAAACCCCGAAGAAAAACCTTAAATAAAAAAAGAAAAGAAAAGAAAGTACATTGAAATGGAAAAGAAATGTAAAGAACAGCTAATTTTTCATTTTCCTTCTTTTTTTTTTTCTTGTTACCATTATTTTTCAGTTTTACTCTTTTTAAAAAAAAACACAACGTCAGAGAAAGTCTGTAAAGTTTTAGAAGTTCATTTTTTAAGAACAAACACGACAAGGAAGTTTCTATAATGTTCAAAAAGTTTGTTTTTCTATTCTTTTTTAAAGAATACACATCAGAAAGTTTTATAAAGTTCACATTTTCTTTTGTTTTTCTTGTCCCTTCTCCTTTCTTCTGGAATTTCACCACACCCACAGATACCTTCGGTGCACTTCAGCCACATCTTCCATTTCAAATTGACATCAAATAAATGACATCAAATACCTATGTTACCCTCTGCTTGGGTTTTCATTATACATAGAATCCCCAAAATCACAAACATGCGATGATTGGGCACGGAAATCTGCTAATTCTCAGAGTGCATAGCATTTCAACAAGTCTACCCGTTTAACAATATAATAACCAAACGAGACAGAAAGAAACAAAGAAAACCACATGAGGTCTGATTGCATCTGATGATGCTGGAATATGTTTCGATCGGAGGATCAGCTTGCCACTCTTATAGTTTTAAACTCCCAACTAGCATAATCTAAATGCGTACGTTTTCTCTACTAAACGTTTTCCCAACAGAATGCTTACTCTTACCTTCTTCTTCTTCTATGTGCCCTGTCCCTTCAGGACGTAGGCGATCATGGATCTCCACGTCTCCCTATCCCTTGTGGCTCTTAGTATGTTTGCTCCTGTTGCTCCTGGCAACCCCCGTTCCGTCATCCACCTGATCAGACTCTGCAGATATGTTATCCGCTGCCTTCCTCTTTCTCTCCTTCCTTCTATCTGACCAGTCAGTATCAGGTTCTCCAGGCTCTCCTTCCTCATTGCATGTCCCAGGAACTTCAGTTGTCTCTTCCTGATGCTCAGCATCAATTTCCTTTTTGTTGCCATTCTTTCTAACACTTCGTCGTTGCTTGTATGCTCAGTCCACGATATCCGTAGCATCCTTCTGTAGAACCACATTTCGGCCGCTTCCAGTTTTGTCCTCATTTTCGATGATATTGTCCAGCATTCACAGCCGTACTGAAGAACTGACATCACGTAGCAGTCCAGCACTCTTTTCTTCGTTTCTATTGAGATCTTCCTGTGTGTTAGTATTTTGCTCATCTTCTGGAACGCGTCCTTTGCCATGCCAATTCGCCTTCGGATCTCCGTGTCGCACTTTCCATCTCCTGTTAGAACACTTCCTAGGTACTTAAATTCTTGGACTTGTTTGATTCTGTTATCCCCCACCTGTATTTGGCATTTTGGGTTGTATCTTTTGCTGATGACCATGCACTCAATTTTCTTAAAGTTTATTTGTAGTCCCTTCTTGTCACTCTCCACTGCTACTTTCTGTATGAGATCTTGCAGTTTCCTTTCTGTGTCCGCAATCAGTATTGTATCGTCCGCGTATCTTATGTTGTTCAGGTTGTGCCAATCCTTTTTTTCGAGTGCTGTTCTCCTCTCTAACATTTTAATCCACCAGAAATCTTCCAATGCAGTTTAACTTACTTTTTCTTCTGCGCCTCTTATAAAACCTTTCAGAAATATATATTAACCCTATTTTATGTTACTTATTAAACTCCCAAATAACTTCTTCTCTGTGCCCTGTCGTAGCCGATCATGGCTTTCCACGACTCCCTATCCCTGGTGGCTCTTAGTATGTTTTCTCCTGTTACACCAAGCAACAACCGTTCCGTCATCCACCTGCTCAGGCCCTTCAAATAAGTTATTCGCTGCTTTCCCGTGTCTCTTTTTCCTTCTATCTGGCCTGTCATTATCAAGTTCTCCAAGCCCTACTTCCTCACTGCATGTCCCAGGAACTTCACTTGTCTCTTCCTGATGCTCACTATTAATTTTCATTTCGTTGCCATTCTTTCCAAAACCTTATTATTACTCACATGATCGGTCAATGATATTCGTAGCATCCTTCTGTAGAACCACATTTCCGCTGCTTCAGATAACTTCACAGAACTTAACTATCGCGGTTTTCCTTATGTCTTTTTTTCAAAACGGCGAAAATAATGACTTTCACCTGCATACAACTGAAGCCGGACTTAACTGGAAGAGACCAAAAAATATTTTCTTATTTAACAATGACTTATCTCTTCTAAAATCTTTACTTGCTCTGACTACATTCTTTCTCTACTCACCCATCAATTCTGTTTCTTTTTTATTTCAGTATGCGCTGACCACCTTTCTTAACGTTCCTGAAAAAAAACCATAACCTTACTACCTTCACGGACATACGATGCGCGCCTACGAAAGTACTTTTTTTAATCATCTGGCCCCAAGCGAGGCATTCTACTGCCACTGTTGCGCAGGAGGTTACATAGAGGAAAGTGATGAGAAAGAGGGGTTAGTTGTAGGAAATGTCAGGAGGCGGGTAATAGAAGGATGAGGATACCGAGGATGGGGGCGGAATAGGTGAAAAAAAAGCTTGTGAGAATGGATGCGTATTAATGTTATAGGAGATGTCTACTGACCTTACATTTGAATTCCTGGAGATTGTAGTTGTTAGGGGAGCAAGTATATGAAAGGGAATTCCACAAGTGGGAAGTGCGTGAAAAGAAACTATAGAGTAGAAATTGCGGTAACATTTTATCGTTTTCACTGTAAAAGGGTGGGACCTAGTCGCTAATCTAGTAGCTCGTGTAAATTCATACCTAGGGGGCACCAGTGATCTAAGTTCATTGAAGCAGAAACCGTGAAATATTTATAGAAGAAGCACAGGGAAGCCAGTGAGAGAGCAACTGCATCCGAGCTGCCAAGTCGGTCTCAATCACATTGCAGACTCGCCGCTGGATTTTGTCAAGAAACCCGAGGTGAATAGCAGGGGCACCCCACCAGATGTGGCAGCAGTATTCAATGGCAAATTTATTTATGTGCAGGATGGACTTAGACGGGAAAAACTTCCTGGCCCAGCACAATGAACCGACCTTCTTGGCAGCGGAGTAAGCTATAGATTCGATTCAGTCATTCCACTTGAGGTTCGCTGAGAGTGCGAGGCCAAGGAGGTGTAGTGTTTTACTCTCAGGGAGGTTAGCCTAATCCATACTAATGGGGGGGGGGGTAGGAGCGATTGTCTATGATGGTTGTGGCTTTATTATAGTTCTTGGCGGAACCAGAAACTTTTCGTACAAGGAAAAACACAAGTAGAGCTCTCACAGGTAAACGAAAATTTGTCACCTACTTATTTGATATCTGTAACGTGGCCGTTTAGCTTTTTAACCTTTTTCTGCGCAATGGTAACGAAGGTCGAGGTCGAACTGCTTTCTTTTAAAAACAAAAGAAAATAAAACACAAGGCACTGCACATCAAAATTATATAATAATTCTGCTTGTTCCTTCATTAGTTAGTTAGTTAGTTAGTTACTTAGTTCCTCCGTCTGTTACGCCACTGAAGAAAGATAATACACTTACTCTCTACACAAGCTTTTCCTTCCCCCCTATCTTTTTATAAACGCTACTCTCCTCAGCCTCTCTCTGACCTTTGCCAAACGGAAGGGTTGTAAAAAGCGTAAGAATAAAAGGAGAGAATCTATAGCATTATCGTAGCAGTAGCAGCTTAAGCTGGTGGTTGTAGCAGTAATTGTGTGTGTGTATATGTTTGTTACTGTACAATATAGTATAAAATAGGTTGGTTTGTTGTATCCCATGACCTAATAACGAAATTTCTGGCCTCTACACCCTTGGCCATTACTCAGTTGGTCTTTTCTGTTTACAATGGACACAGGAGACATGATTTTTCAGTAACAAAAAAAAAAAAACACTTTCTCTTTCAAAATCTCTCAAAAAATAGCGTGCAGTATTTTGGTTATGGTCTGTGAATACGCCGCTTAATATAATATAAGTTTACAGTAAAGTAGCTTCTATGGACATTACTTTTACAGATATTTTAATAAAATTACACTCTGTGTTATCATTATTTTATTATCCAATGCCTTTATGTTTGAAGACGTTAGTATCATTTGTAATATGACAAAGTAAAATTTTTCCAGGAAATCATAATTATCCTTCCGTGGAAATTCTACGAGTTCCGCTAGTAAACATACCTGTTATAAACCTCTTTCACGCGTATATATTTCTACAGCCAACGTGGCCAACGATGTCTGGATTGCTACCCATTCGGGGTTTCTCACGATGAATACGACGGTAATTATTTAAACTTTGCAACTCATATTCCATTTAACCCATAGCTGAAGAGAGAAGACATGAATTAATAGTTTTCCCGTATTTTCGCCTAAATGAATGCAACAAATTTAATTCGAATTCGAACTCGTCTCTCCAATTTCTCGTTCCGAGCCGATATCAACTGCACCACATTCACAAAGTTATGATGTGGAAAATTATGATAAATCTCTCAAAAATTTACAAGTTACTGTAGGATTTTATTCTTTATTCAGTCAGTTAAGTGCCATACATGATACACGCTTGGGCAATCATGTCTCTTTCGAGACATGACTGACTGGGTAGAAGATTATCCCGCAATAGGTTGACATTGCTTTCTACGGTAGACTGGTTGCCAGCCAAGGCTATAGAACCCAATCTGTCCTGTTATTTGACTCATAGCTAGATGATGAAGAGATGTATTATATTATTAAGTGGGGGATCAGTTTAATAATTCATAACAATATAAAACTGATCCCCCACTTTATGCCCAGTAGAAGCCTTCCTCATGATTCCAACTATTATATTCAGTCAGTCAGTTAAATTTCATACGTGAAACACGCTTGGGCGATCATGTCTCGAAAGGGACATGACTGATTGGGTGGAAGATTATGCCACAGTAGGTTGTCATTGCTTTCTGCGGTAGACTGGTTGCCGAACAAGGCTATAGAACCCAATCTGTCCTATTATTTAACCCATAACTCGAACGAAGAGACGTATTATTGCTTTTTCCAAGGGTATTTGCGCGTAAGTGAATGAAAGGAATTTACCTGGAATTCGAACTCAGTTCCCCGATTTCTCATTCCAAGCCGATATCTACTGCACCACAACGCACATCCCCATTCTTTATTGGAAATCCCAAATCGGTCAATGGTCACCTCTCTATGCTTGATTTGTAAGCTACGATCAGCAAATATAAGGAGTAGCTCCTCGTCTTTGTTTAACAATAAACAACTACCATCAATCAGTAAGATAAATTATAATTAGTAAATTACTCTTCTGTTAACTTAGGTGGACCCACCTACAGTTCAGAACGAATTAGTTGAGATGTGGATAAGAAAGGATGCATTATGTCAACGGGCTTTGGTATTTACATTTGTCTAAACATATAATTATACTGGTTTAGATAATTTGAATAGATTATATAAATTATAAATATAGATTATGTAAATTTTATTTATAGCATGAAATGATCCAAAATTACTTTTTCATTAAAACAATCTATCTTTCTGAGTATGACGATCAACTATATCCGGCAATAAGGCCTCTGTTCAGTAAATCGGATACTTTGAAAAGCGTGGAACTACAACTTAACTGCTGTTCTTCTCTGACCAGGGGTGTTATCGCACGTTAGGGTCCCAACTGTGAGCAATACTGAACGCCTAAACAAAAACAAAATACTATGAAAGTATAAAAATATATATTTTTTAAATGCTTATTTATATAAAAAAGTACCCCTAACCAAAAAGGACATATTATGAAAGTATAAAAAGTACATTTCTATCGTCAAAATACAATGTATTTTTAAATCAAAGTTACTAACAATACATATTTATACAGAAAGTTACCAACAATACATTTTTATGTAAAACGTTACCAGCAATATTTTTTATATAAAAAGTTACCAACATTACATTTTTATATAAAAGAAAATTACAAAGAATACATATTTATTTAGATTGTTTGGACTGTTTCCACATTACCGACGTTTCGGTTGTTGTACACACCAAACTTCTTCGGTTGATTGAAATTTTGAACTGAACATTTTATTTCGTTCACGGGAGGAGATTTTTCTCGTTTCGTGAGTCTTCGAGATATTTCAGTTGTCTCCCTTTAACCCAACTCTCTAAGGTTTTTGTTCACGTCTGCTGTAGCAGTGGCGTACATTGATATGAATCTAATTTCGGAGAGTAGGATGAAATTTGTTTGGCCTTGAAAAATATTGCGTCATGCGTGATTGCATCCGATTTTCATCATGCCAAGACACTATTGTCAAGAGTGTCGTTTAGTTGTCCAACGGCCATACTTTGCGATGAACGTTACTCCAATGAAGAGTACGATAATTGTACCGCTGCACGAACACACTGGCAAGCATTACACAGAGATCTCGGATATTGTTGGTGTCAGCCTTTCAACTGATAGTAGTGTAATCAAGGCAAAAAAGCAAACTGAATCCATCAGTCCAAAACATAAAGGAAAATGCGATCGGAATAGTAAAAACATCGCCAATAGACGAGGTATACGTGATCAGGGAAGGTGTGAAAAATTCTCGGAAAGCATTATTCGTTTTGTTTCAGTTAATTTGCACAAAGGCGTCTATATTTAAAGCAATCAGATTTGAGACTACGCGAAAACAGATAGGTTTTTATTTCCATACATTTTATGTTCCCTTGCTAATTTCTTCTTTCCTTTTATACTTATGATTCATTCTATTAAGAATTTTCCGTATGTCAGTGTAGATCATACGATTCGGTGATTTCCGAATGAAATCTAGCAGAATGAACACAGAAAACAAGTTTCTTTTTTTTTCAAAAGCTTTCCAGGAAATGTATACATGTTGACAATTTCAAGAAATTCGACAAACGAGGCAAACCCACTGTGTGTTTGAAATAAATCTGTATGGGTATTTATGTTCGACTTGTATTTATTTGTTCAACTATCTAAATCTTTATCAAATATTTTGTTTATATGTATGGAATGATATATAAATCACTCGTTTTCTATCTATCTATCTATCTCTCTATCTATCTATCTATCTATCTATCTATCTATCTATTTATCTCAGTCTTTTCGTATATATATATATATATATATATATATATATATATATATATATATAACCCAGTCTGTTCATATTTATCTCTTCCTATCTATATATCTTTCTAAAGCAGTCTGTTCATATTTGTTTATGTATTTATTGCATTCTTCTATCTATCTATCTATCTATCTATCTATCTATCTATCTATCTATCTATCTAATTCAGTCTGTTCTTAACCTGTCCATAGTTTTTTTCAAAACACTCTCATATCATCTTCGTAGTTATATATATATATATATATATATATATATATATATATGCAAGTAATCCAGCCATCAACCTACCTCTTAGACCTACTTATCTAACGTTGACACACTCGTCATCCAAGAAAACCAAGTATTCTGAATCTACTGTAAACGTCCAATTGAATTATTCCTGTTCAAACGCAGAAGAAATTTACACTTATGCCGGTTTTTATTACTAATATCAAGAATGTCCAGCAATTCGGTTGTCAACAGAGCAATCCGACATTTGAGGATTATTGGCGAATTTGTTTGTATTACATTCATCCTGGTTATAGGAATCAGATTGAAAAGCGGGAAAGAAAAGAATCTCTCCGAAATCACTTCTCTTTTCATGACATTTTATTGACACTTAACATTATACTGTTTAATAACATTTGAATGCATTGCAAAAATAAAAAGTAAAATATGAAAACATTATGGATTTAATAGAACTACTCACATAAATCAATCTCTCATCAATATATATGTATATATATATATATAAACACTTAGCAAATAAGTGCTCAGACCAAGCTTGTCGTTTTTTAACCACGAAAAATCATCAGACATTCCACATTCGACTTGATTCCTCACGGTTGAAACCCGGATATGTTGGTCTGATTTGCAATCTGCATTTATCTCTACATTCGTGTACCAGAATTTTGTATTTAGCATATTTTTATTGTATTATACGTTGTGAGTAGTTGTTTTTTGCTTTCCTCTGTGTTCGTATATATATATATATATATATATATGTTTGTCAAAGAACGAAATGTTTTACCGCTTAGTAGCTACCCAGTTTTCAAACATACCAGTCTCATTAGCCTTCCTTCCTGATGAGATAAGTGTGGTTGAAACATGGTAGCAATTAAGTGGTGAACATTTTACTCTTTGACATATTATTGATTCTGTATATACTTCAGTTTTGTTTATGCCATGAGCACAATTTTTGAACAACCGTCTGCTAACCCCACATCACTGTGAGTAAATTCTCTTACGAATTATCTCCTATTTATAGTGAATAAGGAACGAATAAAATATTAATAACGTTCAAAACATTAATTTAAAACAGTGCTCGATATAAAAATAGAGCTATGAATATTTATTACAAATTATAGTTTAGTCTACCTAATGAGACATTGTCCTTTCAATGTCGAAACACAATGTACACTTTGTAGTAGATTATAATGTGTACATGTACTAAACTCTAATTTATAATCTATATATATATATATATATATATATATATATATATATATATATATTTGTTGGCAGATAGATATAACATAAAACGTACACATAAAAATGTTAATAACAGTAAACGAGATAAAAATATCACAAATATACAATATAGTAAATGAGGTACTGGTCAGGCCAGCAACCTATCCAGATATCATCTATTTGATCAAGTCCATCAAATGTGTATACAACACCTTCCCTTGTCTCTCTTCTCATCTATCCATCTCATGAGCATCAAGTTCTCCAAGACCTTCTTCCTCAATATGTATTTGCTTCTCGTGCGCATTTTCTTTGAAAGTTAGTTGATCTCATGTTCCGTCCATTGTATCCACAGCATCTAGCATAATTGGAAGTAGGTTCGCTTCTGAGCCCGCCGTCCCGTTTATATATATATATATATATATATATATATATATATATATATATATTCTAAACATATACTGTTAAATATAAGAGACAATGAATATTTATTATGTTTAATCTTGAGCCGTTCTATTTTTTTGCTTTAATTTCAGTTGAAAATAAAGACAAACATTCTCCAACATTTGGATAATTATTTATTGGTTTTCTTCTAAGCTTTTGCCTCACATAAGCCATCTTCAGAGAGGTTGTTTAAACTGAAATATTATAAAATCCACCATCACCGACGATTTTATTTTGTGTTGACATAAAACTCCGCTTGGCAACGGCAATAGTTACCAAAAATAATAAACGCAGTTCTTAAGTTTGCGATGCGGTTTTATGACGTCACACTGCGGGATAGCGCGAAATGACAACGAAACCATGTAGTCAAATGCAATGTAATATGTTATTTCTTGTTTTAAAGTTGATTTTATTGAGTGTTGGTTGCTTTGATTTGATGTACATGGCCTCCAATATCTGCAGGTTCCTCTTACTGTGTGTATGAGTAAGGATCACCGTATCCCGTAGACTTACATGTCATCTTTCTGATCAGAGTACTATTAAACAACATTTCTCTGAAAAACATAAACATGTAGGTAATATCAGACAGATTTTGGTCAACAATACGGTGGATGGTGGATTTTATAATATTTCAGTTTAAACAACCTCTCTGAAGACGGCTTATGTGAGGCGAAAGCTTAGAAGAAAACCAATAAATAATTATCCAAATGTTGGAGAATTTTTGTCTTTATTTTCAACTGAAATTAAAGCTAAAATACGACGTTTAGAACGGCTCAAGATTAAACATAATAGACATTCATTGTCTCTTATATTTAACAGTATATGTTTAGAAAATTACTTGCCTCGATATAGTAAATATATATATATATATATATATATATAAACGAGATTATAATTATACTCGTCCCGAAATCCTTCCTCAAAAACTATCGAACGAAGAAAAAATAGTTGTAAAAAAAGAAAGAGCTTACAGCATGAAAGTGAGTCAAAAGTGTTCGGACCAAAATCAGCACGAAGCCCAAAGAAAAAACGCGACACGAGTAATCATCTAACAGAAAGTGTTCAATAGAAAGGTAGAGCAAACTAAATAGGATCTGATAATCCTATCTATGTGAATATGTCAGCTCTATCATTGATATTGAGCACTTTCAAATAAGTACGCGCATATATAATATATAAATAATATAATATATATAACAAAGTGCATATATATATATATTGATATTTATATATATATATATATATATATATATATATATATATATATATACCTTTCACACACACACACACACACACACACACACACACAAACACACACACATATATATATATATATATATATATATTTTAATCATCTTACACCAAGCAAGGCATTCCACTGGCAATATTGCGCATGGGGCTACATAGGGGAAGGTAAAGAGAAGGAGTGGTTAGACATAGGGAATGTCAGGAGGAAGGTGACATATGAGTAAGTATAGCGAGGATGAGGGTTGGGCAGATGGGAAGAGTGTTTGATAGAATGGGAGCAGGTTAGTGTGTTAGGAGGTGTCTATTGACCTTACATTTAAACTCCTGGAGATTGTAGCCGTCGGGGAAGCAATCCTTTGGAAGAGAATTCCACAGTCGGGAAGTGCGAGGAAAGAAACTGTTGGAGTAGAAGTTACGGCTGCATTTTATCGGTTTCACTGTAAAAGGGTGGGATCTAGTTGCTAATCTAGTATCTCTTTCAAATTCGTATTTAGGGGGCACTAGTGATCTAAGTTCATCGGAGCAGAAGCCGTGGAAGTATTTATAGAAGAGACACAGGGAAGCCACGTCGCGCCGGTGGGAGAGAGACTGCAGGCGGTCTGCCAAGTCGGTATCTATCACATTACAGACCCTCCTATAAACCTTATCGAGAAGCCCGAGGAGAACAGCAGGGGCACCCGACCAGATATGGCAGCAGTATTCAATGCACGGGCGGATGGTAGATTTATAAATGTGCAGGATAGATTTAGACGGAAAAAACTTCCGGGCCCAACACAGAGAACCGACTTTCATAGCAGCGGATTTAGCAATGGATTCGATATAGTCATTCCATTTGAGGTCCGCTGAAAGTGTGAGACCAAGGAGGCGTAGTGTTTTACTCTCTGGGAGGCAATCCTGGTCCATGCTAATGGGAGGTAGGTGAGATTGTCGATGATGGTTAATTGAGAGTAGCTTCATTTTAGAAGCATTAAAATTTACTAGCCATCTTACCCCAGTCCAATATGGATTGGAGGTCTTTTTCAATCTCGGCTGCGAGGTTAACTTTGACGCCTACACCGGATTTTTGTAGGAGGCGAGAGTAAACTGTGGTGTCATCGGCGTACAAACCTATTTGGGCTCTTATGGAATCAGGGAGATCATTAATGTATATCAGGAAGAGTGTAGGACTTAAGATGGAGCCTTGGGGGACACCTGCGTTTGTATGGTAGTTCTGAGAGGCATGTCCGTTTAATACCACCTTCATTGTGCGGTTAGAGAGGAATGACTGGATTAGTTCAAACAAATGTCCAGTTATACCATAGCTCCGCAGTTTACATAGAAGGCCAGCATGCTAAACTCTGTCGAACGCCTTAGATATATACAATGCAACGGTTCGGGCTTCGCCATTCCTGTCGAGTGCCTGGTATATGTACTCGGTGATGGTCGTTAGCATATCAGCAGTAGACCTGGTGAAGCGGAAACCATATTGCTTGTCCGAGAGGAGCCTGTGTGCTGTGAGATGCTGAACCACCTCGGCGTTGATAATGGCTTCATTTAATTCATTTTTGACTTAAAAATCATTTTTCTCTTCAGAAATTGAATTAAATATATATATATATATTATGATCCCACAACATATATATATATATATATATATATATATATGTTGTTGTGGGATCTCCAATTTTTGTATACAATAATGGACACATCTGAGTGTATCTATAATACTGCCATAAAGAATCTCAGTTGTAGTTGCTGCCGAATAAGTTACCCGGACATATTATTTCACTTCAAGAATTGTATATATTTATTTCTACTAATAGTATTCCTGAATTGACTAACCAGCGTTCCAGTCTGTACATTCTGTTCAATATAACCTACTTTCTATCTCCTTACCTGTCTTTGTTATTCATTATTTTGGCGGTTTCTCCACAACAATATATATATATATATATATATATATATATATATATATATATATATTGTGAATGAATTAAACCATTTTATATTTTGCATTCTGAAGAGATTGGTCATATTCGCTTGTCGAAATAAATCAGGTTTTATGATCACTTTAGAGATGTGTTAAATTTTCTTTTTTGTATATTATATTGCTCTGGTTAATATATATATATATATATATATATATATATATATATATATATATATACCAATCAAGCTCTGTATATTTTTTTATCTCTTTACTATTATATATTTACTAGTTATATTTTTTTGGATTATCCTCTCCGTTTTACGGATTTAACATAATTATATATATATATATATATATATATAGAGAGAGAGAGAGAGAGAGAATATAAAGTTGATTAACTGAATAATAAAATGGCAAAATATTATGTTTGTTTGTTTGTTTTTATAATCTCTTCACAATAAGGCAGAACTACCACTGGGTCGCAAGGGGTGAGTGATGAGAAAGAGGAAAAAGTTACGGAAATATCAGAGAATGAGTAAGAGAAGAATGAGAATATAAGTGTGAAGAGTGCTGCATGAGAGTAGAGTGGAAAGGAAAAAGAAAATTATACAAGGGTTGTCAGGAAAAGGAAGTGAGTCAAAGCAATAAGAGATGGCAATTGACTTTGCACTTAAATTCTTGGAGATCGTATCTGTTAGGAAAGCAAGTATACAGAAGGGAATTCCACAAGCGAGAAGTACAAGCAAAGAAACTGGTAGAGTAGAAGTTGAGATTACATTTGATTAATTTCACTGTAAAAGGGTTGGACCTAGACGCTAGTCTAGTATTTCGACTAAATTTCTGCAGAGGTGGCACCAGGGATCTAAGCTCATCGGAGCAGAAGCCGTGAAAGTATTTATAGAAGAGGTAGAGGGAAGCCAGATTCCGACGTTGAGAAAGTGACTAGAGTTGAGCTACCAGGTCGGGGTCAATTGCATTACAGATTCTTTCTTTGGATTTTGTCAAGAAACCCGAGATGAATAGCAGGGGCACCCGGCGAGATGTGACAGCAGTATTTAATGCACAGGCGGATGGCAGATTTAGATATATGCAAAATGGATTTCGACGAGAAATCGGATGCCTAACCGTACTGATGAACTGTGATACAGCAAAACAGATCTGTCTGCTGATGAATATATATATATATAATAATAATAATAATAATAATAATAATAATTATTAAACCGACTCTGCGATCGGTCTTGGCGATCTTACTATTTTGTTAGTATATATATATATATATATATATATATATATATATATATATTGATGTATTTTTAATAAAAAAAACTTTCTTGTAAACATATCTCGCTGAGTTTGACAGACGAGGAAAATTTAATTTTTAATTTATTTTTTCTTGCATTCAAACGGAAAAAATATAAGAATACTGGAAAGATTAAATAAAAATGTATTGAAATGTCCTTGTCTCTCATATTCAACGAAATGTGCATGTCTCTGTTTGTATATGTGCGTGTGCGTGTGCGTGTGAACACTTGCAAGTGTGGATTAATGATAGCGATTGCTCAATCTAAAGCTGACATGTTCAAAACGAATCTTGTTGTAAGAGGTGTCAATAATTTAGCCGTTGTTCAAACATTGACTTAATTGTCGGCGATAGATTTCTCAAGAAATAATGTTTGGATTTCTTTACTGTGTAAATAATATAATCCTGTTTCATTTGAAGAATATTGATCAATAAAATCAAATGCCGTTTATTTCTAATGGTTCTACATTTCTTGCCTCCTTCGTTCAATAAACACGTCAGATCTTTATTGTCTGTTATTTTCATCGGTTAAACGCGCTAAAAGGCTTGTGTAAATACTCAAGAATTCATCCACGTATACACAATCTTACACTTTTTGCTGATCTATACATATACGGAAAAAAACTGGATTTAAATTTTAGCTATCTTATGGCAGAGAAATCAGTCCCTGCAACGTAATTTAGACTTCGACAAATGACCGGAACTGGTAACGCTTAACGATGCTGAAAATATTCTAAAGTAGGAATTTCATTTCTCTGGCTCATCACAAAGATAGGAGAAAGAAATCGTTTTTTTGAGTGCAGAGCCGGGGAAGCTGATCAACATAAAGGTGACTGACAGTTACGTTGAGAACTGGGAGCTTTATCGAAGAGTTTGAGTATGAGTTTTGTTTAACGACATATTAACACCTCTGTGGGTTGTTTAATGCCAAAATGCTGAGGTTTTAAGGTATTTTTTAAATGTTCAGTTATAGTGAGGAGGTTGATTTAGTCAGATTTTAATGAAAATATTTTGTTTTTATTCATTTTTTCTTTAGAAGACTGAAAATGTCTTCTAGTTTTGTATTCAAAAATGTTTTGCTGAGAAAATGTTTTTCTTCAAAAAAAATATTTTTCCTTCAAAAATGTATATTTTTCTATAAAAGTGTATTTTTATACTTTCATAGTGTTTTGACCACAGTTTGGGGGTTAACTATTTGCCCATAGCTGGGACCCTAATAGGTGCTACCACTACGGGTCAGGGTGGCCCTGAGAACAACAGTAATTAACAGGTGGTTCCATACTGCTCATAACCTCCCAATCAGAGGCTTTGCTGCCAGATGCAATTTACCGTCATGACTAGGACCTCTTTCTCGAATAAACTATAAACAAACTAATAAAAGATGAAGTAAAAATTAAACTGAATTGAAGACACCCGAGCGACAGTGCTATTCAAAGTAAGTAGAAAAGTGATGAAAGTGCTACCGTATTGAGAAGAATCGAAAACTTTTATATAATGTTGAGCGCGCTCAACTAACGAACAAGCTATTTCTTCTTGTTGTTCGTGTTTCTATTTCGGCCGCCCACGTTTCAGTTGTCTTGCTACTAGTGATTATCTTTGCAACCAATAATTATATTTCAAGATAAAAGAAGTTTTATTCTTGTTTTATAGAAAAAATATTTTATAAATTTGTATACTCGTACGCACCAAACCAAAGTTCACTTTAGTCAAATAAAGCTTTAAAGGATTTTTACCCCGAAATTCTAGTTTTATGTATAGTGATGAAAAGATCAATTATCTCCCTTTGCTTCAGATGAAGTCAAGTAACATCCGGTGAGCGAGAAGACCTCACAGTTGCTATTTATGACGGCTGAAGGCAATACATGTCATCCTCCGATATATAAGACGCGGATAATACAGACATTACAAGAATACAACGGTAGGGGATACAGAGAAAACCACGTGGTCTCACGTAATACATAGAATGCAGCACTTTCTTGCCTCTTTTACCTTTAAGAAAAATTACAAGTAATACATTAACTCTTCTCGTCTCTTGCACACCTTCAAAATGGTGACAGTTTTTCAGTGTGGACAAATTAGTAAGAACTAACGATAGAAAATACCTTTGAGAATAATTCCCGTTTGTTATGGCATTCTTTCTGTTATTTAATTAAGTCCGTGTTTTAAGATATTACTATATACATGATATTATAATGCCTATAACGAGAGAAATGAAATAGGGAATATTATATTCTTGACTAATATCCTTATTACATGTATAAATGAACGAAAGCAGACGTACTGAACAGTGTTAAAAAAATTTAAACACTATCTTTTCACGAAATGATTTTGAAAATTATAGAATTGTCATACAAGACAACAACTACTGGCTTACTAACATATATAGAAAGAACAAAGGACTGGATGATACAATTAGTCAAACAACATGAAAACAGAAAAAATATTCAATAATGAAAGAAGGAAGTAAATACAAACAGGATTTACATTTAGTAGATTCTGTAGAAAAGCAAAACGGAAGTCAAGAACCAACTATTGCGGCAACAAATATGAAAAAGAAAGCCAAGGATAAAACTCTTGAACAGATGAAATAACGCTGGCAAGACAAACCTCTGCATGGCCAATATCCAGAACATGCTAATAAATCCAATGTTTTTACGTGCATCTGGATTAAAGTCTGAGACTGAAGGCTTTATTCTTGCAGCGCAAGACCAAAGTCTTTTCATTAGGAACTTTCAGGTAAATATTATACATTATAATGTGGATCCAGAATGCAGGTTCCGTGATAAATACCAAGAAACAATAGACCATCTAATCTCAGGATGTTCTGTGCTTACCCCAAATGAATATAAAATTCGGTACGATAGAGTGGGGCAATATTTACATTGGATAATGTACAAACACAATGGAAAATATGTAAACAAACACTGGTATGAACATCACCCAGCACCGGTTACAGAAATAGAAAATGTCACCATTCTATGGGAGTACACCATCTACACAGACAGAAAAATTGAAGCAAATAGGCCGGCCATTATTGTTAAAAACCAGAAAGAAAAAACCTGCCTATTAATTGATATGGCTTGTCCAGCGGATTGTAATATAGCAACCAAGGAATTCGAAAAACTGTCAAAATATAAAGACTTGGAAATTGAAATAGAAAAAATGTGGAAATTGAAAACAAGAATCATGCCAGTGATAGTAGGAGCACTTGGAATGATAAAAGATGAAACAAAACAACACATTGAAAGAATCCCTGAAAACCCCAGCTTAAAAGACATACAAAAATTGTCTTGTTAAGTACAGCCCACACACTAAGGAGAACTTTGTCTATGTAACGCTAGGGGGATAAAAAAAACATGAAATAGAGTCATAACAACACACCATGACTGCCTTAGGCCTTTCTGCAGACTTGGTAGGTAGTGCGACTATAGCAGAAATCGAATTATGATGAAAAATTACATAATAATAATAACAGAATAATTGCTTGCTGACTAGAATTCATCAAGTGCACAAATTGAGATTTTATGTAAACCAGAAATACAGATTCTGTTTTAAGTATCCAGAAACAATTGACCACCTTATATGAGGCTGCACAACTGAATTAATTGCCGGCGATAAATTTATCAAGAAATAATGTTTGGATAAATAAGGACATAAATGTTTGACATATGAGGGCATCAGTAATTTCAACTGTAGTTGGATGGATTGGAAAAGATTCCGTTAAACACATTGAAGAGATTCCTGGAAGCCTATGCCTTAAAGAAATCCAAAAACACATTCATACGTATACCTAATACATTACAAAGATTTATCAGGTAAAAAGCCTTGTTTTGTTTTTGTTTTTTTCTGCAAATGATCAGTGGATAAATATCATGATGACATTTTGGACTTTAGGTCTCTGTCTAAGCGAGAGCAACTTATAACAAATGAAAATGCCCTCCGCTTTCTTCTACACACGCATGTTCCCATCCAATCATTGACTGGCAGACTCTTTCAAATACTCACGCTTGATTTCGAATGATTTCGCAAATTCCATGATCCGTTGATGAAGCATCTCTGTATTATTAATGTCTCCTAGAGAAATCAATTGTTTTAGGTGAATCCACAGGTAAAAACCCAAAAGGATTGAGGTCCGGTGAACATGAAGGACATTTAAACTGACTTCTCCTGCCTATTCATTTTTTACGGTAGATGTCAGCCAGTGCATCGCGAACAACGTCACTAAAATGCGCTGTAGCCCGTCATGCATGAATCACATGCGCCTTTGTATTATCAGGGGTACATTTTCTAGCTGGTTTGGAAGTCTGTTCGAAATAAAGTCCTTGTTGTCTCTGGGAGAATATATAAACCAAGCTAGACAGTCAACTACAGTTACAGTACACTCTTTGATCGTAACTGATATTGGTGTTCACATTGAATTGTACCATGGGGATTTCGATTAGTCGACACATTTTTGTCATGTTAATTTGTTTTTCCATATTTTCCAAAGCGATGTTGTAAAAAAAAGACTGAAAAGAAAAACAACAGATCGGAAGTTTGTGCAGTAAACCATTGGTAAATTCTCTCATGGTGAGTGATTAGAGGACAAAAGAGACTGGACACGTTGCAAAAGACACGAAGTATCCTCCATCCGTTACTAAATCATGTACGACACGTTAGGGCTGCTTGATGTATGCTGATACCTGGATCGTCCCTGACAGAATGTAGAATGTGTTATTCGTGGTCAGTTATACCAATCCTCAATTCACAAAATTCCAGATATAAAAAGGTGTGTAATTAATCCTATACAGCGAGACGTTTTTGAGAGTACTAGAATTTCTACCATTGTTCATTATTGGAAGCCACAATCTAAACAACATAACTGAAGCAAATGACTCAGTGTTGATAGCAGACACCGAAAGAAAGATACAGAATCTCCTGCAGAATTTAGCAAAGCAATGAGAGAAGAAAGGATTAAACATTAACTGGAAGGAGACTTAAAAAGGAACCCAAAGTGAGAATTACAAATCAGATGCACCAACATCATCTATGTGCGGAAATATTAATATCTGGGAAATGTTTTAACACAGAAAAGAAATTGTGACACTGAAACCCGAATATCTATTGAAAAACATGAAAAAGATTAATAGACTGCTGCGGGATATCTATTCTGAAAGGCAATGAATTCTGGACTATCTCTTCAATAGTGAAGAGGTGACTTGAAGCAACAGAAATGTTCTTCTATAGGAAAATTCCGATCTTACAATCGATCATGCGAGTAACGATGAAGTTTTGGCGAAAAGGAAACATTATATAACATGGTTTCTATGAATAGTTTACCGGTAATTGTTTTTTTGAGCTTGGGTTAATTGATTGATTGACTGATTGTTTTTTTTTTTTAAGCGTTTGACCCCGAGCAAGGCATGTCACTGCCACTACTGTGCAGGGGGCTACGTAGAGTGGAGAAAGGATGATTAAATATAGGAAATGTCAGAGGATGGGTGATAGGCGGGTAAGGATACCGAGAATGAGGGTTGGGTAGATGAGAGTGTTCTGAGAATAATTGGGAGTTAGTGTGATAGGAGGTGTCTATTTACCCTACATTTAAACACCTGGATATTGTAACTGTCAGGAAAGCAGAGTTGTGGAAGGGAGTTCCACAGGCGGGAAGCGCGAGAAAAGAAGCTGTTGGAGTAGAATTTACGGTTACATCTTATTTGTTTAACTGTAAAAGGGTGGGACCTAGTTGCTAATCTAGTATCTCGTGTAAATTCCTGCTTAGGCGGCACCAGTGATCTAAGCTCATCGGAGCAGTGATTGATTGATTCGTGTTGTGTGTTTCTCCCTTTTCATAAAGATGGACTCGTCCAGAGTATACTTATACTATTGCTATAGATGCGAAACTGGAGAATTCCGTGTTTTCTCGCGGTAATTCCATTGGCACAATCTGCTCTCTGCCTTCGTGACCGAAGTGGTTACGACTGGGCAAAATTAGAGACATTTTTGACTGGGCTATATGGCCTGGAGGACCCACAAATAAAAAAAGACTTTGTGTCGCATTTTCCTTTAGTGGGAGGGCAAATAAATACCAGAATTCTGCGTTTTCTCGTGGTAATTTCTTTGACACTGTCGGTCTCTCTGCCTCCGGACAAGAAGTGTTGATCCGGTCGTGGCTCCACTGAAGGGTAGAGTCACGACTGTGCAAAATTAAACAGATATTTTTTGCTGGGTTATAAGGCCCGGAGAACCCACGTTAAAAAGGTATTGTGCCACATTTTGACCTAGTTGTGGGTGGAGGTAAATAAATACTGAATACCGCGTTTTCACAGAGAGTTAACCAGAGAATCAGAGAGAGACTAGCAATCAGTACACAGTAGTTCATAGTAGCTCTGTGTTCCACTCATCCAGAAGATTATTACGCAGTACCCGTCAGCTTTCGACGTGGACATACTCAATATACTACGGCTTCACTTCCAGAGACTTGTACATATACTTTTTACTAGCCCATATTCCTGGACTCCTAATCTTTATTCAAGTCTGTATCCTTACGTTAATACACTTATTTTCTATCTCAATTACTGGTGGTTGTTCATTTATTTGTGCTGACCCCATTCTCGGGATACCCAACATCTGGACTACTAATCTTCATTCAAGTCTGTATCCTTACGTTAATACATTTATTTTCTATCTCAATTACTGGCCGTTGTTCATTTATTTGTGCGGACCCCATTTCCGGGATCCACAACACTTGGTCTGCTAATTTTCATTCAAGTCTGTATTCTTACGTTAATACATTTATTTTCTATCTCAATTACTGGTTGTTGTTCATTTATTTGTGCGGACCCCATTCCCGGGATCCACAACACTTGGTCTACACATCTTCATTCAAGTCTGTATTCTTACGTTAATACACTTATTTTCTATCTCAATTACTGGTGGTTGTTCATTTATTTGTGCTGACCCCATTCTCGGGATCCACAACACTTCGTCTACTAATTTTCATTCAAGTCTCTATTCTTACGTTAATACATTTATTTTCTATCTCAATTACTAGTCGTTGTTCATTTATTTGTGCGGACTCCATTCCCGGGATCCACAACAATTCGTTTCCTCCCGGGAGAGTAGGAAAGCAAGAGGGATAGAGAAAAAGAACAAATAACATGCTTAGTGAGTTTCAGTAAATGGATGACGGAACAGGGCTTAGGAGAAATATCTGAAAACAAAATGTTTTTTAAAACCCACAAGAAAGAGGAAGATGTGGAGAACTATAATCGCTTATGAATTGTGGAGACACGGCGCATATAGAAAGGTAAATGTAAATCCAACTTTGAGCCCTTTAAGTAGTGACCAGCACGTACTGAAGCTGGATAACACCCCTTACCTAGAAAGTTTATCCGATTTGAGTTAGTTAAGTTGTTTGACTACCTTGCCACTGAAATGGTTAATATAATCCTGGCTCTGTCTTTCAATCAAGAAAGATCGATACGAAATAAAGGACAAGGAAAATCTGATTCCGATCAATCGATCAGCAATAACTATGATCAAGATTAAGGATTAACATTTTCTTGATTCCAGACAAGTACTTGCCGCTAATCTCTATCGCTCTCTCTTTCTCTATACATATATATATGTGTGTGTGTGTATATATATATATATATATATATATATATATATGCTTGTATATATATATATATATATATATATATATATATTTATATATATATCTTCACTATATATGAATCTTCACTTTATATATGAAGTGAAGATTCTGAATTGAGAAAACTGACATTTTCTCCCTACAAGCCAGGATGTCGTTGAACGTAATGTCATATATACGTATACATATTAAAAGTGATTTATACTGAGTTTAAACTTCATTGCTTTTCCAAGAACTTTGTGTTCATTCTCTCTGTTACTTAAATTGACAAGACCGCTACATCTGACTTTTAATCGACTCTCGAGCGTAAATAATTATATTGTTTTGTAAACAATGAAATGCCCGACGGCAACGCAGAGAATGGTCTCGTCAAACAGAGTTCGATATTTGGCTTAAGGTGCTTCTGTTCAGTTCCTTCAGTTCCTTGAAATCGACTTCTCTGCGGGCTACCAATCAGTCTATTTTTTTATACAATATTCTTTGAAGACCGAGACAGTCATGACTATCAGCACATGCTACATTAATTGATTGATTGAAAAATTCGTTGCGAGCCAGTCAAGATGGCTGACATGGAAACAATTTTACGAGAAAATAAATTGGCATTTTATATTTACGTTTATTTAAAGTTTTAAAGATTGTAAGTGGCAGGAATGCAAGAAATCTGAAGACAGTTGAGATGTGCAACAAAAGAAACTACCAGAATTAAACTTACGCTTACAACTATCTATTTTAACAGTAAAAAAATGAGACCTATTTGCCAATTCAGCAGTACGATAAATTCATGCGCTCGATGTACCAAAGAGGAAAGCTCGTTATGACAACTACCATGGAAATATATATAAATAAGACAGAGGGAAGCCACGTCACATCGGAGAGAAAGTGACTGAATTTAAGATACCAGGATAGGATCATTAACATTACATACTTTTCTTTGGATTTTGTAGAGAATCTAGAAATATATAACAAAATCATGCCACATATAGCAGCAATATTAAATACCCGGACGCATGGTAGATTTATTAATGTACAGAACATAATTGTCTGGCAAGACACAAAGAATCAATTTTTCTTGCAGCAGACCTAGCAATTGATTCACTATAATTATAACCTGGTACCCTGGGCGTGACTTGACCAATTCTTCCTTACCCTTAACCAGTCCTCCCACGTTGTGTTTGTTTTGATCTCAGACCAGCCAAAGTAAAATTTACCGTTATCACCTGGCTAGCTTAGTTCTGACACGCGAGGGGCCGAGTATATTGTGAAGACCGGGTTAACGCGATCCACGATACGGAGAATAATATGTAGAACACTGCAACGCCACGGGTGTAGCTTTGTTATATATGTTTATATATAGATTATATCCACAATAATAAGCAAGTCAAAGCTGTTGACACTCAACAATTGGCTGGCATTTCAAAAATACATTCGGTGACTATGTCCTCTGAGTTGAGATTTACTCAATCCTCTTTCAGCAGCACGTAATTCTCCTGACCAGCCTCGATCTTGCTTAATTTCAGGGGATTGTACAGAACTGCCGTTTTAACGTGAAGCGACTCTAAGCCTATAATTGAACACAGGATTGGTAACGCTTTGGATAATTTTGTAAGATACTAGAAAACTAGAATTTTAACATGATTGGAAAGATTATAGAACAAGACCAAGCCTTGGTGGAAGAACCAAAATGTCTGGAAGGTGTGGAGAGCCATAATTGTTTACATTTTTAAATGATATGACGTATGAAAGTTATTACATCAAAACTGAGGCTTATTTCTCATTCAGTAAGGACTGCTATTCCGAAACACGTATGGATTTAGTAAATATATGAATCCAGAAACTGGTAAGCTCCCTGGCCAGTCAGTTAAGTGCCATACGTAACACACGCTTGGGCGATCATGTCTCGAAAGAGACATGACTGACTGGGCAGAAGATTATCCCGCAGTAGGTTGCCATTGCTTTCTGCAGTAGACTGGTTGCCAACCACGGCTACAGAAGCCAATTTGTTCTATTATTTAACCCATAACTGGAGGAAAGAGACGAATTAATACCTTTCCCAAGGGTATTTGCGCGTAAGTGAATGCAAGAAATACGACTGGAATTCGAACTCGACTTCCCGATTTCTCGTTCCGAGCCGATATCCACTGCACTATGGCGCACATCTAAACACCCTGTCATACAGAACAAAATACAAACACTTCCAAAAGTTTGTTGTTATTTATCTGTATTTTTAGTTTTTGTTTTTTCAAGAAAAGCTAACAGAATATTTAAATTTCAAAATTCGAAAGTTTAATTTAAAATTGGAAATACGAATACGAATAAAATTTCTAATACGAAAATGCCCATTATTAAATATTCCTGATTATAAAACACATCCCACCCGCTCGAATTAATTTAGTTTCTGAAATTACAAACTGCAAGAGATGAGGAAAAGCAATAATACCTTAGGTTTTTATTTAGAAAAACAAACGAGAAATTCTTGAAATTGTAACGATTTGAAAACCCGATCAGCAAATTGAGTTTTAAAAAATACGACTGGGACACTTATTAATTATTAGATTGCTACAAAAATAATAGTCGCTCAAAGTGTTGCATTTTAAGCCATTTTAACATAGTATTCACGATATATATTAGGTAAATTTTGGTATAATTAATGTATGCTCTTTCATACTTTTTACTTATTTTCAGACAAGAATATTATTGAAGCATAGAAGCCCCTAATTATGAACATTATAAAACTCATGATCTTTGTTTACTTTTATTGTATGAGCTTAAACTCAAGAACAATGCCTCTCAATATTCTGCCAATATCGACAAGGCATGAGGAGATATGTCCACAAATGATCGGAAAATACGAAGATGTTTCGAGAAATTCCGTACTGATAATGAAAGCCTTGAAAATGAAAAAAAGTAAAGGACGGTCATGCAGTCTTAACGACGAACAATTACAAGCATTTGTTGGGCAGAACCCACGTTAAAGTGTAAGAGAAATGTCTCAGAATTTTTTTTTGTCAGCATTGCAACAGTCTTACGCCATTTGCAGAGTATTGGCAAGGTGAAAAACTCGATAAATGGGTTCCCTATAATCTCAATGAAAATCAAAAACTTAGATGTTTTGAAGTATGCTCAATGCGTTTTCTGCGTAACTCCAATGATCCCTTTCTTGACCGAATAGTCACTTGTAGTGAAAAGTAGATCCTTTATGATAACCTTAAACAATCAGTTTTTGATCGCGATGAGGCCCCAAACATAGCCCAAAGCCAAAGTTGAATCAGTAAAAGAATAAGGTGACTGTCTGATGATCTGCTATTAGTGATATCCACCGCAGCTTTTTTGAAGCCAATCAACTTGCTGAAATGCATGCAAGCCTGCAAAAATGACTCCTGCTCTGATAAATCGTCGTTGTCCAGTTCTGCTCCACGATAATGCACGACATGTTGAAAAAGTGACGTTGCAATAATTCACAGACTTGGGACACCAGAGTTTACCACATCCGCCATATTCTCCAGATTTTTTACCCACTGTTTATTATTTTTAAGTAATTTTTCAAATGATAAAGCTTTTACGCCCAAACAAGAGGTGGAATCAGCTTTCAATGATTTCGTTGCAACACACCCAATAACATTTTATCAATGAGGAATAAATAATCTCGTCGATCGATGGCAGAGATGCATAAAGGATCATGGCTCATATTTTGAGTAATTTCAAGATTTTTACATTTAATTTTTCTAAATTAAAATTATGTTCCTGAAATCGGCAATTGTTTTTGTAATAACTTAATATATTGAAAAATACAGGACTATATAGTAATTTAAAAGTATCGTCTGTTGCATTTCGGATTTTTTTTATTTTTTAGCAGAGCAGTGATATTTATTGGTTGTACTTGTTTGGTCAAGAGGTTGAATGATGAACAAGGTTTCATATTTCAAATTACGTAAGTGAAACAAAAAAATACGTTTTGTTATGTTAAATTATTATTGATTAACATTTTTTAAAAGTCATCTTGATTAAATAACGCATAAAGTTTCCTTATTTCACGTCGTCTAAGTTGAACAAATGAAACAAAATTCGTAATTATATCGGCCTCATTTGAACAATGAACGTTTTTATTTTAAATTGTCTCGGTCAATGAAAGGACAACGTTTTAAATTGTCTCGGTCAATGAAAGGACAACGTTTTTTATTATTTCGAATAAACTGAGAGGAATAAAAGAGAATGTTTGGTTTTATCAAGACCTTGCTTTACCTCAATCGAGGACAAATATGTGCAACTCCCTATGAGAAAGAATTTGTTTATATATTGATAATGACCTGCTAGACTAGATCAATGATCGTTACTCTATAAGAAATAAACACCATTGCCGGCAACATTACACACCCACGTATATACCACATCCAACTTTATTTTCTATTAAGCAACAGGCATATAAAAAAAAATTCCCTTAATACAAGAAACACCGATTAAATCAAAGTGTCCATTGATTAGAATTTAACATCACCATGTGAAATATTTGACCAATCAGAAAAAGGTAAAGCACTCTTTTTCTCGAGCCTACTTTTGGCAAAAAATTCTTATAAAAGCCACAGATTTCGAATTTCAATGAGGGACCATGCAACTACCTCCAAGCTATAAAGAAGAAAACGTGGCTACATAGCTTTTTCTTCCCCTGCTAAAAGAAGCATGTGTTTCAATTTCAAACGAATCAGCATCAACAACAGCAACAACTGGTACGGTCAGTGAACATTCGCTGACGATCAATTTCGGTAGCTTCAAATGAATCACATCCAAAAATAGACAAGAAATGGTCAGTGAATTATCACTAACGATCAATGTCTTCTGTGAACTACGGCTTTTTTTCTTTAGACTAAGGGTCGGCAACCTACAGTTCGAGAAAGCAATTTGACCGGTCCCCAACCATGATTACCAATGACTCTATTTTTAACCCTAGGGACGAGGCTTTCGAATTCAACAAAAGGCCTGCTGTTATCTTCCTGTGATCCACCCAACCTAATTTGAATATTATGACCGCAAAAACACGATCAAACCCAATCACCTCCATTTCTGCGTCAAAAATAAAAAAATAAACATAAAACAAAAACTGCCGATTTGAGCCGATTTGACCGACTGACCGGCGACAGACATCAGGCGGGGACACCTTCAAGGGGACAATATTATCTCAGTCGGCTTTCTATTTAATTCCTCCAACAGCCACCCCAGTCGCTTACTCCTGCCACCTACCCTATGTAAGTTGCTGGAAACTTTCAATGGGCCATGTTATTATCTTATCATACGTAAGTGTATATGTTTGCAACTATTTGTACTCGTATGTATGGGTATATGTGTTTCGTTTTCGTTTGACGTGTGTGTGTGGTTTGTTTGGGGTACAATTTTCAGCAATAGTTTCAAACTTACACGTTATAATTTCATCCAATTCACTTCGGTTGATTTTTTTTACTTTGAAGTATTTTGTTAGGTGTTTTTAAATTTTAGATTTTCTTTTGTTTTTCTGATTTCTCAATGTTTATTTTCATTATGGTTTTAAATATTTAGATTGTCAGGTGTGTGTATATGCAATTTTCCTTGATTGTCATTAATGGCCTTTGTCCTGCCCCCGACTCGTCATTATAACACGATCCGGGTCGCGGGGTAGAATGAGTTACCGACCCCTGCTTTAGACAATCCGTGAAAAAGTAATTTTTCAAGGACAATTTTTTTGCTTGTGAGTAAAATACTAAAAATACTAATTTACGATCTTTTCCTTTGGACAAATTACTTTTTAACTAAACTTAAACTGTAAATTAGTTTTACTTCTTTTTCATTCTTTTGGTTGGTTTGATTTTGTTTGTTTTGTTTTACGACTTACCAACCTCGTTTTTTTAAAATATGTATTGAGCACTTTTTAATATAACTATTTACTTGTCTAATATGTGTCTGAGTAATAATTGATAATTATATATCTTCTTCTATGGGCCGTATCCATTTAGGACGTAGGCGATCATAGCCATCCACTTCTTGTCGCTCTTAATATCTCTTCTTTTGTTATTCCATCAATTCTCGCTCCACCCTCTATCAGTTCACGTCTATCAGGTATGTCATACGCTGCTTTTCTTTTTTCCTCTTTCTCTGTATCTGTCGCGTGAGAATCAGGTCCTCCAAGCCCTACTTTCTGATTCAGTTCAGTTAAGTGCCATACGTGATACACGCTTGGGCGATCATGTCTCGAAAGAGACACGAACTGACTGGGCAGAAGATTATCCCACAGTAGGTTGCCATTGCTTTCTGCGGTAGACTGGTTACCAACCAAGGCTATAGAACCCAATCTGTCCTGCTATTTAACTGGAAGGAAGAGACGGATTAATACCTTTCCCAAGGGTATTTGCGCGTAAGTGAATACAATGGATTCAACTGGAATTCGAACTCGGCTACCCGGCTTCTCGTTCCGAGCCGATATCCACTGTACCACAACGCACATGTCCAAAAACATCAGCTGACTTTTCCTGAAGTTAAATATCAGTTTTCTTTTTATGTCCATCTTCTTCAAAACCTAATTGCCCGTCCATGGGATCCTCAGCATCCTTCTGTACAACCACATTTCGGTTACTTAAGTCTTTCCTTCATCTTTGATAAAATTGTGTTGCATATGCTGTCTTATAAAAGGACAGACATCATATAACAATCCAGTGCTCTTATCTTTGTTTTCAACGAAAATTACCTGACTCATAACACTCTAATCAGCTTCTGGAATGCGTCCTTGGCCATGCCAATACGCCTTCGGATATCCGTATTGCACTTTTCTTCCTCCGTTAAAAGACTTCCCAGGTAATTAAATAACTGCATCTTTTTGATTTTCGTTACACCAAATTGTAGTTGGCATTTTAGGTTCCTCTTTTTACTGATTACCATGAATTCAGTTTTCTTGTATTTTTATTTTTAATCCTTTTCGCTTTCTTTAACTACTTCCTCTGGGAAGTCTCGTATTTTCTTTCCTGTATCTGCTATCAGCACTGTATCAACTTCCTAATTTATATTGTTCAGACTGGGGCCACCAATGACGACTGCCGGCTGAACTTTTAAAGCTTTCAATATATATATCGCAATTAAATGCATACTAACTATAAATAAGATGAAAACATACTCAAAGAATTAATAAATACCAATATATCTACAACAGATCCTAGCAAAAAATTAATTTAATCATATACTACTCTAAATCGAGTATATTTAACTCACTCATTCGCAACGACTCTTCTTCCCCGGTTATCGGTTTGAAAAAAGCCAAGGTAATCTACAAATTCAAGTGCCCTTTGGGAGATTGCATCTCTAACGGATTTAACAATATTAATGTTGGTCACACTACAGCTCGCTCTCACGACGCTTGACACTACATTTAAACGACAATTCCAACATCTTCAGACATCTAAAACAACATATCAGGCCACATACACAATTCCGTGAAATCCTCGTCGAAAACACAACCATACTTGAACACGAAAACAATAAACAAAAACTAAAAATATTCGAAGCCATTTACATAAAACAGTTGAAACTTAAACTGAACAAAATTAACTACAAATCTCCACACACATTCTCAAATGCCTATAATAGATAACAGAAGCGATTGGTTATCCCAACAGCTTTCTATACTTAATACTTCTTGTCCCCACTCTCGTGTGGTCATGTGAGACGCCACAAGCTGTAGTGCGATTTTCGCTTCCAGCACACAACCAAAATAGACGACTACTACTATCGTTCGTCCGCGAACTGACCGTTAGAACCAACACTATCTTTGATAATGGCTGACGTAAGCCGAAAGCTCAGAAAGGATCAAATAAAAATATGTATCAATATTATGATTTTCTTTCCTCTTTCAACGATAATGCTATTAAACTTATCAGACGATATAAAAAAAATTTACATAAAATAAATCAACAAAACTTGTTTATATTATTTAACGAAACATGCATCAATATATATATATATATCTGTCAACCACGGAAATATGATTTCATTCAAAAGCAGGAGGGCAGGCAATGACAAAATATGTGAATGTATTGCATTTTGGCCATCCGTCAAAAATATGATTTGGCATTAGAAACAAAAGTGTAGTTGCGTCAGGGCAGCCGTTCTCAAGGTCAGACGTTGTTTAAATTCTCCTGTCAAAATTCTAATTGTAATCATGCTTGTAATGGTAAGCCCATCAAACTTTGTTCTGTGGAAGACAAAGTTAAGCCAACCCAGGTGATCCAACATCACCCCCACAAAAAAAAAACAAAATTACTTATTAAGCTTACATTGGAATTTTCGGTGGGCAAATACAACGTTACTACTCCTATAAACATTTCTTTTCTAACCCCAATATAAAATTCCAAAATGCTCTTTCCCAAAGATTTTGGTAAATGAAAGAAGAGGGACGTAACCCAATGGTGAGTTGAAGACTAATAGGTTTCACCCGCCCTCTAATAACCCTTTACGATAGATGCAATCTATGTTCAATTGAAAAAAATAAAAGTATTAAAATATCCTAAGCAAAATTTTCTTTTGAATTTAAGAAAAGGTTTATAGGTAAACGCCGTCATAATTAAAAATTTAGATACAAACTCTTTAATAATTAATCTAAAATTAAAATGTCTTTAAAGAGATGTTTTCTTTCTTTTTACTAACCGTATAAGTATATCATATTATAAATTCGTTTTCTTAAATATTTATTCTTTCTAGTTCCATCATTTGATATAAAAGCCGTCATAGATTTAAACTTAAATTCGTAATAATTAATCTAAAATTTAATTTCTTGAAAATATTTGTTATATTTTTTCTTATTAGCCATATAACTACATTACATTATAACTTTTACTTCTATGTGCCCTGTCCTTCAGGACGTAGGCGATCATGGCTTTCTACGTCTCCCTATTCCTGGTGGCTCTTAGCACGCTTTCTCCTGTTACACCACCCAAACCCCGCTCTACCATCTACTAGCTCAAAACTGTAAATCTAGAATATAAATATATAAAAACTAGCATGGCAAAAAAAATGAGGGATCAGTTTATATATTGATTATGATAGAGAATTGATTCACCATTTTATATCCACTTTACAATTTTTTATAAATATTTGGCATATATATTCTTCTTCTATGTGCCTTGTTCTTTAAGGACGTAGGCGATCATGGCTTTCCATGTCTCCCTCTCCCTGGTGGCTCTTAGCACGCGTTCTCCAGTTACACCACCCAAACCCCGCTCTGCCATCCACTAGCTCAAACCCATAAATCTAGAATATAAATCTATAGAAACTAGCATGGCCACAAAATGAGGGATCAGTTTGTATATTGATTATAACACAGACTTAATCCTCTATTTTATATTCACATTATAATTTCTTATAAACAGTTGACATATATACTTTTCTTCTATGTGCCTTGTCCTTTCAGGACGTAGGCGATGATGGCTTTCCACGTCCCCCTATCCATGGTGGCTCTTAGCACGCCTTCTCCTGTTACACCATGCAACCCTCGTTTCATTATCCACCTGATTAGGTCGTTCAAATATGTTATCTGCTGCTTTCCTCTGTCTCTTTTCCCCTCTATCTGGCCTGTTAGTATCAGGTTCTCCAAGCCATCTTTCCTCATTGCATGTCCCGGGAATTTCAGCTGTCTCTTCCTGATGCACAGTATTAATTTTCTTTTCGTTTCCATCATTTTCAAAACCTCATCATTTCTTACATGCTCGATCCATGACATTCGCAGCATTCTTTTGTAGAAGCACATTTCAGTTGATTCAAGTTTTTCCCTCATCTTTGATGATATTGTCCAGCATTCACTGCCATATTAAAGAACTGACAACACATAACAATCCAGTACTCTATTTCTTGTTTCTAGCAAAATTGTCCTGTTTCTTAATACTTTATTCAACTTCTGGAATTCTTGCTTCATCATGCCAATTCGCCTTCGGATCTCTATGTCGTACTTGCCGTCTTCTGTTATAATACTTCCCAGGTATTTAAATTTTTGTACCTGCTTGATTCTAGTATCCCCGACCTGTATTTGGCATATTGGGCTGCCCTTTTTACTGATGAACATGTATTCGGTTTCCTTGCAATTTATTTCTAGTCGTTTCTTGTCATTCTCTTAACTTACTGTTCTTAAATTTCTTTTAATTCTAATTCTACGTTTTTATTTTTGACCTAAGTGAAAATTAATTCATTTGTTTTGGTATGAATGCCGTCATAGATTTAGATTTAATTTAATTTCCTAAGAATTAATCAAAATTCCTTGAGATACTTGTTTTATCTCTTCTCATTAGCAATATAAATAAATTATTCATATTTATATATATTATATAATAATTTTCTGTTTTCCCCCTAATTTTAGGTTCATTTTCAGTTTAAGTGATATTTAACCCTGTGACTTTTTATTTTAATACCATCGCATTTATTTTGTATTTAATTTCATTTTTTAATAATTATTTTAATCAAAAATTTCTTAAAATAGTTGATTTTTTTGTTTTTAATCATATAATTTAATTATACAATATCTTTCTGTTCGTAAATCTCTTTTCTTTCTCAGTGAATTTTAAGTTTAAGTTATTTACACAAGTTTTTTTGACATTCATATTATTCTTGACCCTTTAATTGTAACCTTCAAACCTTTCGTCTGACCCTTTTGTTTCTTAATAATAATTTTTATACTTTTATACTTTTTTTTATTTTTAAATTATTTTAATGTATCTATTTTCTCTTCTGTCACCGAGTGGCAACTTATCGTTCCGACAGCAACAGCCAATCACGTTTGATCTTTTCTTTTTTCTTTTCCCCTACCCTTACTTCTTTTTTTTTTACACACACAAAAACGAATAAGTTTATCTTACAATTATGTTTGTTATCTCTTATGAGACAGGTGTAAAATTCACTCGTTGAAATGGCCATACATTTGTGAAAATTTTGAATTTTTTATGTGTAAAAAATATTCGCTTTGTAAATAAATAAATTTAATTACATTAAGCCCTGCCGCGGGATCAGATTTAATATTTAATACTAATAGGATCTGTTTGAGATTCAAGCCGTTTCTTTAGTATTTATAACCAATATATATATATATATATATATATATATGTGTGTGTGTGTGTGTGTGTGTGTGTGTGTGTGAGAGAGAGAGAGAGAGAGAGAGAGAGAGAGAGAGAGGTAGAAGCGCCGACTGGTTTCAATTCGGTCGGGTTTCAATCCTGGCTAGAAGCAATCGGATGTCTAATCGTACTTGTTAGCTGCGAAACAGGACTGGCTGCGGATGATTATATATATATATAGTGTATCGAGGCAGTAGATAATTTTCCAAACATATATTGTCAAATATAAGAGACAATAAATATCTCTTATGTTTAATCATGAGCCATCCTAAACATCGTATTTTGACTTTAATTTCAGGTGAATATAAAGACAAAAATTGTCCAAAATTTCTATATATTTTTATTATGCTTGTTCTAAGCTTTCGGCTTACATGCGCTATCTTCAGAGAGGTTACAGGGAGGTTAACATAAAGACATCCACCATCATAGATGATTTTATCTTGTGCTGATATAAAAAAACATAGCCATGTAGGTAATATTAGACAGATTTTAGTCAGTAACACAGTAACGCTCACACAGTAAAAAGAACCGTCAGTTATTAGAGGCCATCTACATTAAATCCAAACAACTCACACTTAAGAAAATCACGTTTAAATCTAGTCATAACACATTACATTGTACTTAAATATATGGTTCTTTTATCATTTCCAGCTCTCACGCGGTGTGACGCCATAGAAACGCATTACAAATTTACAAACTGCGTCTGCTATTTGGTGACTATTATCGTTGCTTAGCAATGTTTATTTCAGCACAAGATAAAATCATCTTTGATGGGGGATGTTTTTAACATATATATATATATATATATATATATATATATATATATATATATATATATAGGGTTAGTGCAAATAAAATTAGTCACTTAGCTGCTCTATTCTGTCCCTCGATCGACTCAGTGAGGGATCAGTATATATATTGATTGTAATGTAGAATTGATCCCCAACTTTATGCCCACATTATAATAGTATAGAATTTTTTTTATAATCATATCGTCCCAAGCAAGGCATTTTACTGCCAGTGTTTTGCAGGGGCTTATATAGGAGGAAAGTTATGAGAGCGAGTAACAGGTTATAGGGGGTGTCTGGAAGTGGGTAAGAGAAGGATGAGAATACTGATGAGAGTGGAGTGGACGGAGAAAAGAGGGTGAGAGAGAGATAGAGAGAGAGGATGCAGGTTAGTGAGATAGTAGATGACTGTTGACTTTACGTTTAAAGTCTTGGAGATTGTAGTAATTGGACGGGAATTCCACAGTTGTAACCAGCATTAGCTCTTCTTCCCCATTATTTTTAAAACAGATTCCATGTTATGGCAATATGTTGGGTAGATAACGGTGGGCACTACAATATAAAGAGGGAGGAATTGATCATTGCAGAATCCTCTAGGGAGATTGTTTTAAAAGAAACTGTTTGAGGGGAAGTTACTCCTTACCAGTGAAATATAAAGGCAATGATTCGACTTAGTTTACGTGTGATGTATGGGTCCCTGCTGTAGAAATCTGGACTAGTGGTTTGTGGTAGCAGTGAGAATCTAGCGACTTTCCGCCTGTAGATAAGAGGATTGGGCAGCAACGACTCATCATTAAATCCCTCATTATGCTATGGCTGCGATTTTCAAGACAACCTGAAGAGTAATCTTTCATCTGTCCATATATCATACTCATTCATTCGAGGAAGTGATCCTGAATAAATAGAAGTGGAGAAGCAGATATCGAAATGGTATCAAGATGTAAGAAATCGGTCGGATTGAACGGCTATAACAAGCAAGTGTCTGGGCCAAGGATCATCAACCATACCAGCAACCACATCTTGCAATCTTCATGCTTCAACATCTTATTGGCTTATATGCAAATTCTTGGTGGTATTTAAATGTCACACTAGACATGAACAGCCGAATTTATTATTTAACAATGATCATATATTGAAATCGAAGGGAGAGTCTATTCTCAATTGCCGAATTGACTGATCCCCAAAATGGATGGGGCTGGTGCGATGGACCGATGCCGGGATGTTTCGGCGAGGAGTGCGCCTCTGGCCAATGTTGCGACAAGTAGGAGGGCATCACGGTGAGCAAAGAAGCCCAAGGCTCAAGTAGTTGCAAATATTCGAACGAGACTATCGGAAACTGAAGTGGAAATGGTTTCCGTGACAATGATGGTCGAGTACGGATCTGTCAGTCCTAAGACGCCGACGAAAGTCTTTCGATATTTTCTTTAATATGATTTCTCGAATATTGTAAATTAAAACAAATAAGCGTAGTGTTTAATAAATAAATAAAACTGTCTCCTCAAATGCCTACAAAGAATTAAGTTTAAAGTGATACTGAACTTGCCCTTTGTTTTGTGTGCCTGAGGGTACAGCAACTGAACAACCAGTACTTTGCATATATAATTTGCTTATAGTTGGTCTGGCTTGTGGAAAACCAATCACAAAATTTAGAAGCGTCGAATACAGAGAATTGGTGCATTGAGAGAGCGAGAAGATCCCTGTGTCTCCAAAAGTTCGTCCACATATTAAATATACAGATATGTCTTTCTCACAAACCAGTTGTCACCCAAGGCTATAAAGCCTAACTTTTCTTATATATATATATATATATATATATATATATATATATGAGATTTTGATCTTGAAATATTAATGACTAATAAATAGGTAATACCCAACACCTTCTTTATCTTCCTTTATTATACTAAAAACTGTGATAGCATTCAAATACCTACCAATTTAGTTCATGGTTTAAAAATATTTCAATAATAAAATAATATATATCTTTAAAAAATAAATATATGTTTCCAAAACCTTATTTGAAGCATATTAAATTATTTAAAGTATAATTAATCAGATTTTAACAAATATTATTTAAGTTTAAAATATTGCAGAAAGCAATTTTATACCTCGACCGTAGCTGTTTTTCCCCAACTGTAGCTGTTTTGACAGGTATAATGACAGCATAATTTAAGAAGATGACGTGATCGCCTTTTTTTATATATCGTTTAAGTAATCAGTCATCTTAAAAATTTACAAAAATATTCTCCGTAGTCTAAAGTTTTAATAACGTTTTAAAATATTGATTTTAACTTTACTATAGTCATTGCTCTTATTTTATGATAATGCCGTGTATAGACGACCGTACTTACAAAATTTAGCACGTTTATAAATAGAAAAAATTCTGAATAATTCTTAATATATTGGTGCTTGATCATTTGTACTGAGCTTTTCCATTTATGATTAGTAAATATAGTTTTTACTTAATAATACTATCACCGATAAAACTAAGACTAAAATTAATACGGAGTTATAAATGACTAGCAGTATAGTCCGGTGTTGCTCGGGTGTAATGAAAGCTTTAAAACAAATCCATGGTCCTGGAGCTAAGACTCTTTGGACCTTGGCACGAAAGACTAAAAAGCAATAGTTCCTTCCAGTTAAAGCGAAACCGTAGACTGAAAGAAAAATGAATCGATGTAAGTCAAATAATAATTTCCTGGTATCGATATCAAATAAGATTATTTCGTCGTAAACTGAATTTTGAAGGCTAAATAAGTCCTCTGAGTAAATGATATCATGGCTGAGACTAAGAACTACAATTATACCTACTTAGAGCCAAACCCAGAAGCAAAAACTAAAATAAAAGGGCTGAAAAAATACGGACATATAGGCAGATAAACAGACACACAAACAAACATCTTGCATTATATATATATATATGTCTTTGTTTCTGATGTCTTTGTCTATGAGCGTATCAAATTTGATTAAAATCGGACTACTCCTTCTATAACCCGATTTTTTCGATTATCGATTTTCAATATTTATCGGGGGTACCTCGACACAAACCCTAGCTAAGAACACTCGCAAACGCTTATAGTACAACTGCATAAATTTTCAAGAAAATCGGTTCAGCCGTTTCGGAGTCTATAGTCAACGGACACACACACACTGACACACACAGAGACAATATTCCATTTATATATAAGTTTAGATTTAGATTTAAAACTTTAAATCTATTGTAATTAAAGTTTTAAAAAAGTAAAACAATTCTTGTAAAATTTATTATTGATCGAAATATTTTTTTCTTAAGAAAATAGTACCCTAAATAATATCGTATATATAAAGGAAAATAAAAGCTTTACGAATAATATAGTTTTGTTGCATTTTCTATTTTACGATTCAGAGCACATTTTCGGTAAATGAATAACTATTTCACTGAAAAAATATATATTTACATTCTCCAAAAAGCCCTCTTTTAAAATAATTTAAACAATAAATGGATCAAAATTTCTATTGTCAAAATTTCATAAAATAAATGTAAAAAAAAGTTATATTTACCAAAATTTTCTAATAAGAAACATATAAAAATTAGTTTAATTCATTTTTAAATAAGTCTTGAAAATTTAATTAACATCTAAAATTTTGCAAAAGTTTTCGAAACAATGTATTTTTACAGTACAAAAGACAGTAAAAATAACTCATTGTAGTCTTTGGCCCACTGATAACGCAAGAAAAAAAAGATTTTTAAACAAAATTTCGAACGTGCTAGAAAGGATTTTAAAAATCTAATAAAAATATATTGATCCTACATCTTAATAATAACATAAATTTTTTGGGGATAAAACATTTTATCATGCTATGCTTTTTTAAAAGAAAAACTATATATATATATATATATATATATATATATATATATATATATATTAGAAGTAGTACAAACTAATGTGTTGGAAGTCCACTGTTTGTAGTGATTTACTTTATTAAGAGTGCTTGATACTTAGTATAGCATTATACATGGTAATACATTTTAATATTTTTATTATATGTTTATAATATAAAACACAGTTTACAGTTATAATATAAAACAGTTATAATATAAAACACAGTTTACTGCAACACAAGAGCCGTTGCGTTTCGATTCCATCTTATTAGCACCTCGTCAGGCAGTGTAATATTTTTTTTCTGTTTGGAATCATTCTGTATAGAATTTGAAAAACAACACAATTTTTACCCTATCCAGACAATGACGGTGGGGGACTTTTAGAGAATTTGTCTCAGTGAAACAATAGAATATCAGGTCATGATGAATAGAAGAAATTTGATTGTGAGTGTAAAGGAGGTAGAGATTTGAAATGACTTGAGACGGAGACATTTTCTATGCCACTGATGAAATTAATTGAATAGTATATGTAGCATTTAGCAAATCTGAAACGGTTACAGGATTTCCTTTAAATTATATTTCACTTAAAGTAGTGAAGATGGGAACGTTTTTTAATACATTGCACATCAAACTTATGTAGTTGATTTAGTGTGTGAACTATCTGTTAAACTGTAAGAAATTAATTATAAGAAAATGGGAGAATCAAGTAATATGTGCTAGGGGATAGATTATTGATGACCAGTTATATTGTTTTAGGAAAAAAATTAGGAAAATTGTATTAGGAAAAATTAACTATGTTTTAGAGTATATTTTAGACGATGATGACAAATTGAAGTTACTTCGTTACGTTTATTGAGCAGGTTTAAACTTAGGAGATTATGCTGTAAAATCTATTTATCAGCGTTTTTAACGCAACTCTAACTGAATTTAACATTATTTTTGCTGAATAGTTTTTAAATGTGGATGATAAGTAGAATGTGATTTGCGTTGTGGTGTAGTGGATATCGACTCGGAACGACAAATCGGGGAGCCGAGTTCAAATTCCAGTTGAACTCCTTGCGTTCACTTACGCACAAATACTCTTAGGAACGGTATTTTCCCGCCAGTTATGAGTTAAATAATAGAACAGATGGGGTTCTATAGCCTTGGCTGGCAACCAGTCTACCGCAGAATGCAATGGCAACCTACTGCGTGATAATCTTCTGCTTAGTCAGTCATGTCTCTTTCGAGACATGATCGCCTAAAGCGTGTATCACGTATGGCACTTAACTGATTGACAAGTATAAATGTTTGTGAATTAAGTTAAGGAATAGTTTACCAATGTTAGTTTGGACGTTACGACTGAAAGGTGGGATAAACCAAATAATACTACGTTTACGTGATTTCTGCTTTTTTCTGCTTACCTTGTTTTTAAAGGAGTATTCTAAACTAGTATTGATTTTCTTTTTCTAAAGCATTAATGCATTTAATTTTAGAATTGTCAATATATATACATTGGTCATAAATTCGAAAATAATGGCTTAGAGATAAATGACAAAGGATCATATTAATATTAAATATTAATACTGATCCAGTCAGAGGGCTCAATGTAATTAGATTTATTTATTTATTTATTTTCGGAGCCAATATTTATTATCTCATAAGTGAAACGAAAACATCATGGAAAATAAATTGATTGTTTGTGTTCCATAATGTTTTGGTCTTGAAACTTGAAGTCAACATCCAATGACCGGGTGTTGATTTCTCTTGTCACTTTTATATTTACGTACACCGTATCTCTTATACTGAACAATTTAATTCACACACACGCGCGAGCGCACACACACACATATTAATATATATATACACAGCATAAATTAAAACTATATTTTTATCACACACAAAATTATTATACTCTCGTATCTCTTATACTGAACAATTTAAATGACACACACACACATACACACATATTAATATATATATACAGTTTAAATTAAAACTATATTTTTATCACACACTTATTTATACTCTCGTGCAAATTAGTTGAAACAACTGCTTTAGTTTCCATTCTTTCATCAAGCTCTCAGTTCTAGACCAACTGGTGTTACAGGATGTGATCGATTTCTGTTTTTCCTCAGAATAGATCATTTTGCGTGGTGTGCAGTAATATGAATCTATATTCGGGCTGTGTGATGAAATTAGTTTAGCCTTGAAAAATATTGCGTCATCCGTGATTGCATCAGATTTGTATCATGCCCAGACACTATTAATGTCGATTAGTTGTCTTGCGGCCATTTTCTGCGATAAACGTTGCTACAAGGAAGAGTACGAAAATTATAACGCTGCACGAACACTGGTAAAACTTACAGAGAGATCGCGGATATTGTTAGTGTCAGCCTTTCAACTGTCAGTCGTCTTGTCAAGGGGAAGATAATAAACAAGATCTATTTGTTCAAAACATAAAGGAAAATATAGTCGTAAGAGAAAAACAACACCAAGAGACAATGTATACGTGATCAGGGAAACTGTGAAAGATCCCTCAAAGACGTTATTTCTTTTGCTTCAGTATATATATATATATATATATATATATATATATTCAGTCTGAGTTCAAATAGAATTCTAAAACTTAACAGACGAATGGACAAGTCGATAAAAACAAAGTTTTGAAATTTGTCCATGTATATATGAGTGCGTATATTAATCATTATAGGTGTCTGTTTGCCAGTGTACGTGTATATACACGTCTTTTTTTTCCATGTGTGGATGTTTGTATAATTATTTATGTGTGCGTTCTTTCTCTTCATTGTTTAATATATGAATAACTTTCTAAATCTAATAAATTGTTAAACTTTGAAAAATTTTAAAAATTTCGAAATAATACTAAAGTAGATCTAATAGTCAATTAATAATGCTTATTTCAATTTAATCAAATATTAATACTAATGCCACCCAAAATTATTTTTACGTCTGCTCACATATTCTCCAAATCAGAAGTTGCTTTACTCTAGTTGGTCCACATTGTACATACAACAATGCCTCCCTGATTAAAATTGTTTTGCTCATCACTTGACAAGACACAAGAAATGTCGAAACAAAATAGCTACTTTTATAGTGATATTATAACATTCATGCTATAATTTCTGAATATATATATATATATATATATATATATATATATATATATATATATATATATATATCAGGATACTATGTTTGCTTAAATAATATCAGCCATTTCTGTCTACCCAATTTTTCTTAACTTTTGCAAATTTCTGAATTAGTTATTTTATATAATCGGTTAATTTAGCCAATTTCATATTTATTTAGATTTTAGAACCAATTTTAAATCACTCGATGTGATGTCATTTGTATTAAATTTATAAATATTGCAATATACGATCCTCTATGGAGAACGAGACCTTATTATTATTGTCGTAACGTCTAAACTGACATCGGTAAACTCTAATTTAACTTAATTTGAAAACATCTCTACCATTCACTCACTCTAAAATGAATCTTCAACAAAAACAATGTTAAAATCAGTTATAGTTGCGTTAAAAACATAGATAAATATATTTCTCAACATAATGCTAGGATATCAAATAAATATTTGGCCCACATAAACAACATCCGTCACCCAACTACAAGGTAACCAAAAAAGTTCTGTCCGTTTTTTGATTAGTCATTCAATCAAGTTGAAATATATACGAAATGTAAGTAGCAATTTTTTTCAAATTTGGACAGCCAGAAGTAGAAACATCAAACGTTATAAAAAATACACGCACCGTGCCCGCCCATCAGTTATAAGCCGGACAGCTGTAAGAAGGATGGAAGTGTCTAAAGTTCTCGTTCGGGGCTGTTTGCTTTACGACTTCAAAGTGGGCTTATCGACAGCTGCATCAAGTCGCCGCATATGTCAAGCATTTGGGGATAGTGCTTTGGATGAACATACTGCAAGGCGTTAGTTTCTAAAATTCAAGTCAGGAGATTTGTCTCTCCATGATGAGTCTCACAGTTGACGACCACAGGTCTTAAATGACGGAGTCCTGAAGGTGGTCATTGAAGAGGACATTAGTCTAACGTGTGGTGAACTTGCAAGACAGTTGAACGTTTCTGATGAAACAGTTAGCACCGCATAGGTAAGACGTACAAAGTGAGCAAGTGGGTTCCGAAAATGCTGTTAGAGGTCCACAAAAGACGAATGGCAGCCTGCGTATCGCTGCTTCTCGCCACCGTACCGCATCCTTATTCAATCGAGTGCTTATCAGTGATAAAAAGTGGGTTCTGTACGAAACTCCCAAGCTTTCCAGACATTGGTTGTCTCCTCAGGATGCTGTCCCTCACACCGCAAAATCGATTATGCACCCACGCAAGATTACGCTTAGTGTCTGGGGGACAGGTCGTCAAGACGTTCATTATGAACTGCTAACAACGGGCCAAATGGTCACTGGAGACCTATATTCGCAACAACTGAAACATATACAACAGGCATTGCGCCAGAAGGCGGCAGCACTGTTGAATCGCAAAGGTGTGCTTTTCCTCCATGACAACGTTAGGCCGCATGTCGCGCGAGTGGTCAGGGATACCATACAGCAACTTGGGTGAGTGACTTTGTGCCATCCACCTTATTCCCCTGACCTTGCGCCATCCGATTACCACCTCTTCCACTCCCCGGATAATCATCTTCGTGGGAAATCCTTCACCAATGAAGCAGACTTGCGCAAAGCCCTCGCAGACTTCTTTGCATCAAAACGCTCAGAGTTTTACCGCAAGGGCATTGAACAGCTGGAGACATGTGGCAGAAGAAGCTGGATGTCGATGACGATCTTCGAAGCCTAAATATATATTAAACACATACTGTGAATTGTTTTATTTTTGTTAAAAAAAAAAAAAACGGACAGACATTAGAACTTAATAATAATAACAAACTCCCATTCCTTGATGTATTCATTGATTCTAGCACACATAAATTTACTACTTCTCTATATAGGAAACCAACTAGCATAAATTCGTGTCTTCTTAATTATAATAGTGAATGTCCCCAACGATATAAGTTAGCTGTTATAAAAAACTTACTTCAACGCACACAAATGATATCTTCTTCCAAATCTATATTTTATAAAGAATTACACAACATTAAGCAAACACTAGTCAATAATGGATTTCCTAACTCCGTTATTGATCAACAAATTAAAATGTATCTCAACAAACTTAACAATAGCTCTAACAATAATGATAATATTAAAAATAATGGTTTACATCAAAATAAACATAACACTATTAACTTATACTATTGCAACCAAATACATAATTATAAACAAGATGAAAAAACTCTCAAAAACATAATACGTAGAAATGTTAAACCAGTCGAAAGTAATAATCAAATTAAACTCATTATATATTATAAAAAGTTTAAAACAATTGACCTCATAGTCTATAATAACCCAACAGGCACTAAACTAAATACTTTACAAAAAACCAATGTAGTGTACCAATTTACATGCCCATTCAGAGATTGCATCTCTGATACTACTCAAAAACCTAGTACATATATTGGTTTTACCACAACCACGCTCTCCCGTAGACTTACATGTCATCTTTCTGATCAGAGTACTATTAAACAACATTTCTCTGAAAAACATAAACATGTAGGTAATATCAGACAGATTTTGGTCAACAATACGGTGATCCTTACTCATACACACAGTAAGAGGAACCTGCAGATATTGGAGGCCATGTACATCAAATCAAAACAACCAACACTCAATAAAATCAACTTTAAAACAGGAAATAACATATTACATTGCATTTGACTACATGGTTTTGTTGTCATTTCGCGCTACCCCGCGGTGTGACGTCATAAAACCGCATCGCAAACTTAAGAACTGCGTTTATTATTTTTGGTAACTATTGCCGTTGCCAAGCGGAGTTTTATGTCAACACAAAATAAAATCGTCGGTGATGGTGGATTTTATAATATTTCAGTTTAAACTACCTCTCTGAAGATGGCTCATGTGAGCCGAAAGCTTAGAAGAAAACCAATAAATAATTATCCAAATGTTGGAGAATTTTTGTCTTTATTTTCAATTGAAATTAAAGCAAAAATACGACGTTTAGAACGGCTCATGATTAAACATAATAGACATTCATTGTCTCTTATATTTAATAGCATATGTCTGGAAAATTACTTGCTGCCTCGATATACTAAATATATATATATATATGTGTGTGTGTGTGTGTGTGTGTGTGTGTGTGTGTATGTACGCGCGCGTATGTGTTGAGAGAGTGTGTCCTGGGCAAAAAGAGATATTCTATATATATATATATATAAAGAGAGAGAGAATTATAGATGAGAATTGTCACTTAACTGATCGGTATCACAATTGCAATATATATATATATATATATATATATATATATATATATATATATATATATGAAAGAATGGAATAAATGAAAGAACGTAGAATTATGACTAAATGCACACTAAGAAATAACTCTTAGGTTCATACAACCATTCATAAAAACGCCATAATTCGTTTTAATTTAAAAATTACACGTTCAAAAATTCCCTGCTACATGAACGTTCAAATAAAACACCGTTAGAAGAGAGTTCTTAAAAAGAAAAATTAGTAAACCGTAAAATCAATTATTAGAAATCACTTGAAGACACTACTCGTGGTAGAAACCTAGGTAGCGAAATAACTTGTTAAAAAATGGAATATATATATATATATATATATATATATATATATATATATAGATAGATAGATAGATAGATAGATAGATAGATAGATAGATAGCGAGAAAGAGAAAGTGATAAAAGCAGATATATTTATCAACATCACATTAAGAGAACAGTCAATGAAGATTCATCTTACGATAGCACAGAATTGGTCAACAAGACTTGACATCTATGTAAGGCGCTACAATCATAAACAATCATAAACATAGGGTTTAATCTAATGATAAAACAAAACCAATTCTCATATATTTCGCATTGAGTTTTTCGAAAGTCTTTCTTCTATCGAATAATGGTTTCCTCGACCGATTCTTATGTATGTCGGCTGAATACAATAAATGCAGGCTACAATTGTAAGCTCGTCGTATTTCTCTCCCTACTATTCATGTCTCTACACATGAAACCAGAATTAGTCTGAAAAAGTTGTTTCGAAAGAAAAAACATGGCAGTTTTTTTTGTCCAAAATAACATGAAATTATCCAGGACGTCTATTCCAGTGCAATGAATACCGGAATGAGAAATTTGAAAGCTGAGTTCAAATTCCAGTTGAATTCGTTGAATTGACCAACGCGCACATACCTTTGCAAAAACTATTAAACATCTCTTCTCTCACCAGTTATTGATAATATAGCAGAAAAGATTGGGTTCTATAGTCTTGGTTGGCAACCAGTCTACCGCAGAAAAAATGTCAACCTACTGCTTTGTCGGCCATGGATTGAAAGAGACATAAGCGCCGAAGCGTGTAGCATGCATGGCATTTTACTGACTGATCCACTTTTATTCAAATATATAGATCTGTATATATAATCTTCAATCTTGTAACGGTGTTTTATTTGAACGTTTACGTGGAAGGGAATTTTTGAATTTCTTTATGATTATTATTATGGTATTATTTTTCATCATATTTTTATTCCTGCTATGGTCGCACTACCTATCAAGTCTGCGGGAAGACCTACGGCAAATTGTGGCGTATTTTTATGGCTCCATTTCATGTTTTTTCATATCTCTCTAACATCCCTAGCGTTACATAGAAAAAGTTTTCTCAGTCTGTGGTCTGTACTTAACAAAACAACGTTTTGTGTATCTCTTAAGCTGGGGTTTCCACTGATTCTTTCAATGTGTTTTTTATTCCATTTTTTATCATTCCAAGAGCACCCACTATCACTGGTACGATACTTGTTCTCAATTTCCACATTTTTCTATTTCAATTTCCAGATATTTATATTTTGACAGTTGTTCGAATTCCTTGCTTGCTATGTTACAATCCGCTGGACAAGCCATATCAATTAATAAGCACGTTTTCTCTTTTTGGTTTTTAACAATAATTTTCGGCTAATTTGATTCAATTTTTCTGTCAGTATAGATGGTGTAATCCTATAGAATGGCGACATCTTGTATCTCTGCAACCGGTGCCGGGTGATGTTCACACCAGTGTTTGTTTACATATTTTCCATTGTCCTTGCACATTATCCAGTGTAAATATTGCCCCATCCTCTCGTGACGATCCCTAAACTCATCTGAGGCAAGTACAGAATGTTCTGAGATTAGATCTATTATTATTAGTCTATTATTTCTCGGTATTTATTACAGAACCTGCATTTTGGATTCACATTATTATGTATAAAATTTACCTGAAAGTTCCGAGTGAAAAGACTTTGGTCTTGCGCAACAAGAATAAAGCCTTCATTTTCAGACTTTAATCCAGATGCACGTAACCATTGATGAGTATTAACTTTATCAATATTGGGTTTATTAGCACGTTCTGGATATTGGCGATGCAGAGGTTTGTCTTGCCAGCGTTGTTTCATCTGTTCAAGAGCTTTATCCTTGGCTTTCATTTTCATATTTTTGCCGCAATAGTTAGTTCTTGGCTTCTGTTTTGCTTCTCTATAGAATCTACTAAATGTAAATCTTGTTTGTATTTTCTGCCTTCTTTCATTATTGAATATTTTTTCATTCTGCTTTCTTGTTGTTTGACTAATTGTATCATCCATTCCTTTGTTGTTTCTATGTATGTTAGTAAGCCAATAGTTGTCTTGTATGACAATTCCAGCTGAATAAAACCTCTTTCTCCTTCTTTACGGGGTATATAGGTGGTGTACATCAGCCTTTGTATGAGGCATCTTATGTTTATTATTATTATTATTATTATTATTATTATTATTATTATTATTATTATTATTGCATTCGGTTGTGTTTGTCTGTTTGTTCGTATGTCCGTGATTAAGGTATCTCAAGACACGCTGGAGGAAGAACATTAATTATTTTCAATTTCTTTTAAAAACCTGTGTAGATCACTGAAACATGATCAGAAATCGGTGTATTCATTTTTTTGTGTAAACGAGAGAATGTTTGCGATTAGAATGTGTCTATTGACTGGCCAGTTTTATTCCCAGTGTTATTATTCCCGGAGTTGTTAGTCTGACAAGTTTTACGTAGATTTGCCTTGAACTTCGATAAAGAAGACATCACTTGCAAATATTATATATTATTTATCAGTTTAACCTTGTGGTGGAGAGGCTCAGATGTACACCATTATGACTGCAGAGATTGACCTCTATTGCCTCAAGTGTCATTTTCGTTTTTGAAAGAAAAACTTCCTACTTTCATGTACATCTATAGAAGTGGTGACATTTACATAGTAATTTAATATTTTTCTTTGTGTCTTGTAGAATTTTTCTATTTCGTAATAATTTGTGTAACTTTTGAAAAGCAAATTTCGCTGTTACAGTGGCCTTCGGATTTCGGATATTTCTCATCATCTGCCATAACAATTACCAAATATTAAATTTCGGTAATTGCCTATTTTGACGTTTCCTATTCGTAGAATGTATTTTTAGACTGCTTCTCTTATTAACGACAATAAACTTTGTTTTATTACAATTGACAATTAACCATTTCTTCTCGATCTCTTTTGATAATTGTCTGGGTTTTTCTGTAGTTATTCTTCTGTGTCTGTCATTAAAGCAATGTCATATTCGTATCTCATGATATTAAAAGACTGTGTCCGCTAGTTGTCACTGAATATAAAAATGATGTTTAACAGTTACATCAATTAAATTATCTATTTTTTATTTGGTGTATTTCATATTTATAATAAAATAGGTACCTTCACTAATTCGCTATACGTAAGGTTCAAAATAAATTATCAAAATTGAAAAAAGTTTCCGTGAAGCTTTCATTTTAGCTTTAAAAGTTAAAGATTTAAGATTTAGTATTCCTAGTAAGGAAAATACACTGTGGTTTATTTTAAACAAGAATTATATTGATCGGAATCGAGTTTTCTTCAGTAACATTGATGAAATCGAACATTTTGACACATTTGTAATGAAAAGTTATTTCTCGGTCTTAAAAATCTTGCAAAAATAAAAGAAGTATATTTCTGAAACAATATTTGAGTAATATTAGAAAATTTAATGTTAACTTAATCTCATTTGAAACAAATATTACTTACTTGTAACATAAAATGTTAAATACAAGCATTTCTAAACACACGGTCTTGCTTTTCTGATGCGTTGATTAATTTATAGACAGTCAAATGAAAAGCGTGTTTATTGTTAAGTATAGTTGAGCAGACGATAAAGTTTGTAAAAGGACTTTTTCCGTCAGTGGAAACAATCATTAAAACACTTTTAATGACAATGTTAGGTTTGAACATCCATACTTATGAATTCTGCACGTGTATAGACATAAAAACAAATCGAAAATCGCTTAGAAATATTTAGGGTCGTCAAATTGTAATAAATTTTACAGTATATGATTAGTAAATATAGTTTTAATTAATAAAAATATTTTCTAATAATTACCCCATTTAAAGTGAATTTTAAAAGATTTAAAAATCTTATAAGTTATTCAATTTAAAATTGTAAAAAAAATTAAAACAAAACTTGTAAAAATCCATTTTTCATTAAAAAACATTTTTCTTCGGATAATGTCTTTAAATATATTTTACTCAATAATTAATTAAAAGCTTCTCTAATTAAATAATAAATTAGTTCTACTGCGTATTTGTTTATTTTTTGAATCAGAACTGATTTTGGGTAAGACAGAAACTGATTTTGCAAAAGAAGTTCGGTGATTTAAATGCCTCAAAGAATTCTGTTTTTAACTAATATAGTCAGTAAAAATTATGGCGTTGAATTAAAGTTTTCATAAAATTAAGTATGGTGGTGAAACACATGTACAAAAAGTAAATGTTTTTACCAGGATTTTCTAATAAAATAAATTGCAAATATGATTTCATTTATTCGTGAAAAATCATGGAAACTTATTTATAATTCAACAATTATTTGAACTCTGCAAAACGTTTACCAATTACTGTGTCTGTCACCGCAAAAAGTGGTTAAAATTTAATCGCTAACTCAAGAAAACCATGCTTTTTAATCGAAATTTCGAATGTTCTAAATGAAGTAAGAAGATTCATTATGATCCTTCCATTTAATAATATTATGAATAATTTGACAAAACTGTTTTCATTACGTTTGGTGCATATTTTCCTCACGATATGCTGCATTTTTGAGATTTCGTGGAGGTACCTATAATAAAAAGGGAATGCTAAAATTCTAGAAAATCAATTGCTACAAATGAAAAATTCGTCTCATAAGCGTCAGAAGTTTTTATATGTTTAAATCATAATCAATTACCGTAAATTTCGGCGTACAAGTGCACATCAAGATGTTTAGCTCAAAATTCCGACTTAGACCTATACCTACGTATAGGTCGACCGCTAAACAGAGGTACGATACCAGTGGATCAAAGCTTATTCCTAACGGTGAACGATGTTAGACTACAGTATACAAAATTGCATAAGGTTACACTATTTACCTATATACTGGGGCACTAAATGTAATAAATTTTCTATAATTCTATAGCAAAGAACTTGCGGCACACGCTGTTAGATACCGTATATTGTATCAGTATAACTTAGTGAACATGTAAAATTCGTTAGGACAACATCAACTCCTATAAAATATTAATACCGTAGATCATCATACTAGGAAGTATTTGCAAGTACTACTACGTATCGTATGTTAAGTGGTGTACAGTAATTATTAGGAATGTTGTTCTACTTGTTTAGAACATTGTGGTAAAGGTTGTATCTTATATCCACCATATAAGTTGACCACTAGATTTGGAAAGATTTTTCTAGACTTGAAAACTCAACTTGTATACTGTAATTTGCGGTAACTGAACACTAAGTCTTATACTTTCTTTATTTACACACTAATAAGAAAAAATACATTCTTAATGGTTGATTTTTACAAGTCATATGCCAAGTATCCGATAAAAATAGAGCCTTTTGAACCGAGATAACTAATTTTTAGCTTTAACGACATGTTTGTCATAAGAGATCCCTACAAAGTTTCGGAGGATGGAATTATTTCTAATTAAAGCAGTCGACCTGGTTTTCAGCTTCACCTCAGAAAGTCAAAAGACCTAAGAGACTTGAGAAGTAAATTAGAAGGTGAAGAATCGGCCCTCGGTGAGCAAACCAACACAAGGAAGTGAACGCAGCTGAACATAGGATGCATGCACACACGCACACACACGGGCGCGCACACATATGCACACACCCACACCCGCGTATACACGCACACGCACACACCCACACACACGCACACACACACGCACTCACACACATGCACACACACGCAGGCACACATACACACACACGCGCACACACATGCACACAGACTCATACACACATATCTACATACATACATACATACATACATGCATACATACAAAGATATATAAATAAAACAACTCAATGATGATAAATCTATTTAAATTCTAAACCTATGAGAAGAGAAGACAAAATCTCTCACACTCTATTGAGAAGAAGATCGAACTTTTAACGAAATACCTGAAACCACATACCCTCAAATTTACTGGGATGAATTTAATGATGTCAAGAGCAGAATAGACCATAGTTTACAAGTGATGAATTTAGTCTTGCATTTTTATCAGAATTCGTCTCGTAACCGTCAAAAGATTTTCATAAAACAACCATAATCAACTAATCGAACGCCAAGTATCAGTCAAGATTTAGACACTATTAATGAGAAGAAAAGGACTAGCTCTTCAGTAGGTGCTGCTATATAAGACGACGGCAATTCTTTCTAAACGGCTTATTGTTCCAAGTCATAATTCCTTATCAGATAAAAAAAATAAAGCCTTTTGAACCTAAATAAATAATTCTGAGTTCGAACTACATGTTTGTCAAAAGAGACCTCAGCAAGTTTTCTGAATACAGTGTGATTTCTCACTAAATCAGTTGGCCTGCTTTTCACTCTTCTGGGATTTAGTTATTCTTCTTGGTCAGCTTATTGGAAATTGTCTGCCGTGATTGTGAAATTACCCGAGCTCAAGTGAATAGGAAAATCAGACAACGTCTAGGAAAAGTAAAAAAAAAAAAAAAAAAAAAAAAAGATTCTAACCACAGGCTGCTTTTCTTTCTCAAAGCAAAGAAAGCAGACACTTTTTCATAATCCTGGTATACCATGGAATTGCTACAGGCGTTTGAATAAATATACAGACGCTGGCAAAAAGCGTTATTTGGGAGATTTTATCAAAATATAGACAGCTGCTTTAATATAAAGGTGGGGAAAATAGACAGTGTTTATGACATTGCATTTATTGTTCTTTGGAAATCAGAAAGAAAAAAAATCTTTATTATTCTTAATACTGGGACATTCACAAAAGATCACGTTTTTTTTTTAAATTTTTTTCAAAGGGGTTTCGCCGATTTGTATGATGATATTCTTTAAATGAGACTAAAATTAGAAGAATGGCTCTTTAAATATGTATGGCAGTCAAAGTTTTGGGAGTTAAATTATTATCATTATCTTGATCAGTCTCGACCAAAATATTATGGGGATTTTCTACGCATAACTTAAGTGTGAAACTGCATGAGTAAACTTTGGTTAAATCTTCGCACTTTATTTATGTAAAGCCGAGTTCGAATTCTAGTTGAATTCCTTGCATTCACTTACGCACAAATACCCTTGGGAAAGGTATTAATTCGTCTCTTCCCTCGAGTTATGGGTTAAATAACAGGATAGACTGGGTTCTATAGCTTTGGCTGGCAACCAGTCTACCGCAGAAAGCAATGGCAATCTGCTGTGGGATAATCTAGTCAGTCATGACTCATTCGAGACGTGATCACCCAAGCGTGTATCACGTATGGCACTTAACTGACTTACTGAATATAATAGTTGGAAACAATTAAAACTTCTACTGGGCATAAAGTGGTGGATCGGTGTTTTATTGTTAGGAAGTAATAAGCTGATCCCCCACTAATTACTACTTATTAATATAATGATATGATATAATTCAACTCTTCTCACTCCAGTTATGGGTTAAAAAACAAGACAGACTTGGTTCTATAGCCTTGGCTGGCAACCAGTCTACCGCAGAAAGCAATGGAGGGATAATCTTCTGCCTAATCAGTCATTACTCATACAAGACGTGATCGCTCAAGCGTGTATCACGTATGACACTTAACTGACTTACTGAATATAATAGTTGAATACAATTAAAACTGTACTGGGCATAAAATGGGGGATCGGTTTTTTATTGTTATGAAGCAATAAGCTGATCCCCCACTAATTACTACTTATTAATGTAATGATATAATATATATCATCTCTTTTCACTCTAGTTATGGGTTAAATAACAAGACAGACTGGGTTCTTTAACCTTAGCTGGCAACCAGTATATTGTAGAAAGCAATGGCAAACTACTGCGTGATAATCTTCTGCCCAGTCAGTCATGTCTTATTCAAGACATGATCGCCCAAGCGTGTATCATGTATAGCACTTAACTGACTGACTGACTGACTGACGAGTAAGAAAGCGTTCCGTTTTTTAAATTGCTTTAGAATTCTATTTTTTTTTTATTTTGATACAAAAAAACAAAAATAAATTGGTGTATATATTAAAAAGCTAAACTCCTATTTTTACTTGTAATATATTTCGTTTTTCAAACTTTTCTGGGCACATTGTATAAATCTGCATTTACTGGTTCATGGTGTTTTATGAACTCTATACGAATAATATTATGAAACCCTTCACTTTTTGGCAAAGACGATATAAAACCCCTTGTTTTGAGCGATTATTTGTTTGTTCCTTGATATTTTAATATTTTCTCATACCTAGTTAATTTGAACTTATGTTCTCTTAAGAAATCTTTTGTGTCTCATCAGTTTGAGGACTTTGTGTATGACTACGTATATGGCGCGTCAGAACAGCTTAGAATCGGCTGTCCTCAGATATCTTACACAAAAAGTGTATTGCTATTATCTATCAGTAGATCCTTTTTGTCAGCACTTCTTGTCATTGTTACTGCATTTTCATTCAAAAAGAATTTCATTAATCTAAACGGTTAGTTGCAGCATTCTCCAAATTGTTATGAAATATTTTCAAATCTGTAATGGCTTGAAACACATTTGTAGCCTTTTATCTTCTTTTATCAGCCTATACAATATTTGTTTTCGTATGCGCTTAAGATCCTTTCCGATAAGATGACTCGTCCAACTTAACCTGCGATCATGTTTTTTGTATCACTGCTACGCCTGTCAAACCGTTCAAATTATTTCATGCCCAGTGTATTTGACACCCAACAAATTTTTGAAACTGCATATAAGCAGTTCTTTACGATATGTTCTTTGTATGTTAGCGAGATTTTTTCGAGAATAAAACAATAAAAATATCTACCCGTTTAAAAAGGCCCTAGCAAATTCCTGAAAGACTGCTAAGCGTTTTGAATATAAAAATTCATCTTATAAGCTAAATAACAAACCCGTTTCGAAGTGTCTTTAAGTTATCGAAACTTACACACAAGCGTCAGCATAATGTTTATTCGGAATCCTATTCGGTTATCTGGAAAGTGTTTTGACAGAGGACTGAAAGTGCAACATTTTAATCCGAAAGCGTCTTGGCATGTCCAAGACGCATTCCGACAGCTGAATAGAATATTAGGAAACAGAAAAAAATCAGTGGAAACAAAGAAAGGAATACTGAATTGTTATATGACATCTGTTCTCATATATAGCGGCTAATGTAGAACAATTACATCAAAGATGAAGGAAAGACTCAAAGCAACAGAAATTTGGTTCTACAGATGGATGATGAGGATAACATGGACCGAACATGGGAACAACGAAAAGATTTTAGAGAAAATGGAAATAACAAGGGAACATGTTCAACATTAGGAAGAGGCAGTTGAACATTCTGCGACACGCAATGAGAAAGAAGGGCTTGACGAATCTGATACTGACAGGGTGGAAAGGGGAAAAAGCGTGTGACATACTCGATGAGCAGAGTAGGCTTTGGAAGAAATAAAAAGATAAAATATATTATGAGCCACAAGAGATAAGAAGAAGTGTAGAATTGCCTGAAGAGATACGACACATAAAAATGTAAATCTACTCAAGAAAAAAATTAGCTGGCGCTGGCTGATGCATCAGGGTAATACAAGAGTCATTCAATACATAAGGTGAATTTTTCGGTAAAATGAGTTCTACGAGGGTCATTCAATAAATAAGGTGAATTTTTCGGTATAAGGACTTTTACAAGGGTCATTCAATAAATAAGGTGAATTTTCCGATATAACGAATTCTACGAGGGTCATTCAATAAGTAAGGTGAATTTTTCGATATAACGACTTCTACGAGGGTCATTCAATAAATAAGGTAATTTTTTTGCTATAAGAACTTCTACGAGGGTCATTCAATTAATAAAGTGAATTTTTCGGTATAAGGACTTCTACGAGGGTCGTTCTATAAATAAGGTAAATTTTTGGGTATAAGAACTTCTACGAGGGTCGTTCTATAAATAAGGTAAATTTTTGGGTATAAGAACTTCTGCAAGGGTCATTGAATAAATGAGGTGAATTTTTCGATATAAGGACTTCTACGAGGGTCATTCAATAAATAAGGTGAATTTTTCGGTATAAGGACTTCTACGAGGGTCATTCAATAAATGAGATGAATTCTTCGATATAAGGACTTCTACGAGGGTCATTCAATAAATAAGGTTAATAATGTTTCGGTATAAGAACTTTTAATACAGATAGAAGCTTCCTTATCTTTCGACGTATTCTCCCAGCAGTGTCACACACTTTTCCCATCTGTGCACAAGCTTCTGTATTCTCTCAGCGTTAAAATATTTGGACTGATGTCTCAGCCAATCGCTCACAGTAATTTTGACTTCATCGTCACTTTCCAACTTCGTGCCTGTTGCGAACGCTTTCAGGGGACCAAACAGGTGAAAGTCTGAAGGGACAAGGTCTGGGTTGGAGAGGGAGAGACACTGCTGGGACAACTTGACCCAATTCTCTCTACCCGGCAGCTGACCTTCGAATAGGCAAGGTCCTCATGGACAATTTTGTGTGCTGTTCCAATAGATAGGCTCAAATATCATCCACTGTCACCTTTCTGTCAGACTCAATGAGGTCATTGACTGATTCGATCACCTCAGGAGACATCACTTCTCTAGACCTCCTAGGCCTGTCTTCGTCCTCAGCACTGCTCCGTCCTTCTTTAAACAAATTTGCCCACTTGTAGATATTTTTGGGGCTGAAACATGTGACATCATACACAGTTGACATTACTCCTATGAATTTCAACTTGTTTGCACCCTTCAGCAACCAAAAACTTGATAACTGATCTCTGTTCAATCCTGGAGCGTGCATATTGTTCGGCCATCCTTGTTAATCTCGAAAACTCTGAATGTCTTTTTTTTTCAATCTTCAAAAAAATTAGATCCCTCTAAAAAAAGAAGTAAACGAAAAAAAATTAAAAAAAGGATGCTTCTATCTGTATTAGAAGTCGATATACCGAAAAATTTACCTTATTTATTGAATGACCTCGTATCATCATAAATGAAACCCAAAAGCTTTTAAATAATCGTTGAGAGAATTATATATAAGGTGCCAATAATATCTTCCTGCTAGATACTATTTTCTATAATCAAATTACCAATATAGAAGCCTCCTGCATTTACACAAGATACCATATCATAAATAAATAATCAACGTAAGTTAACGCCAATTTCAAACTTAAAATTTGGAGTAAGGTTAGCTTCCGTATAATCATAAACTGATCACATCACACTGAAATCATTTTCTGTTGTGATATATAGAATATAGTTGCCTCCTATATTTAAATAACTTTTCATTTCATAATGAAATTATCTTACAACGCCGGCAGCCATTTCTACCTTAAAATGTTCCAGTAAGGATGCCTCTTACACTTAAACAACCTTTCATATTATCAGAAAAGTTCACAGGACATATTAGAGATTAATTGATTATATCTTAATTCTGCTCACGTGACGTTCATGTAGTTGCTTAGAGTAATAAAAGCAACATATTTTCTCTTTCCCAGCTTGTTCTTAATTTATACTGAGTTTCCAGGAAATTATCTGATGATAGAGTAAGCCTGCGGTTTACGACGGTCCCGACTTACACCGTAGTTCTAACCCAGGTCGTAGTCCCTGCCAATCTCCATAAATCTTGTTCCGACTTATGTACAGAGAAAAGGGGGTGACAGGAAGTGGATAAGAGAAGGATGAATATGACCATAAAGTGGGGGAACAATTTATATATTCATTTTAATATAAAATTGATCCCCCAATTTATATCTAGATAATAATTCCTTGTCTGTTGATAAACCGTAGAAAATGAATCAATCAGTCATTGAAATACTGATTAGCTTCGTATGCATGTCTTTTAGATTTATTTACATTCTCTGGAATATAAATGTATACAATCTTTTTATATAATCATATAAGCCCAAGCAAGGTATTTTACTGCCACTGTTGTGCAGGGGTTACATAGGAGGAAAGTTATAAGAAAGAGTGACAGGCTATAGTGGGTGCCAGGAAGTGGGGAAGAAAAGGATGACTGCAGCCATAACGTGGGGGATCAATTTATATATTCATTGTAATATAAAATTACATAATAATTCCTTGTCTGTGGATAAGCCGTAGAAAACGAATCAATCAGTCGATGAAATACTGATTAGCTACACATGCATGTCTTTTAGATTTATTTACATTCTGTGATTGTGGTTATAAAGTGAGGGATCAATTTATATATTGATTCTAATATACAATTGATCCCCCATTTTATATTTACATAAGAATTTCTTGTCTGTTGATAAGCCGTAGAAAACGAATCAATCAGTCAATGAAATAATGATTAGCATAACATGCATGGTTTTTTAAATTTATTTACATTCTGTGATTGTGGTTATAAAGTGAGGGATCAATTCATATATTGATTGTAATATACAATTGATCCCCCATTTTATATTTACATAAGAATTTCTTGTCTGTTGATAAGCCGTAGAAAACGAATCAATCAGTCAATGAAATAATGATTAGCTACACATGCATGTCTTTTAGATTTATTTACATTCTGTGATTGTGGTTATAAAGTGAGGGATCAATTTATATATTGATTGTAATATACAATTGATCCCCCATTTTATATTTACATAAGAATTTCTTGTCAGTTGATAAGCCGTAGAAAACGAATCAATCAGTCAATGAAATACTGATTAGCTACACATGCATGTCTTTTAGATTTATTTACATTCTCTGGAATATAAATGTATAGAATTGTTTTTTTCTAATCATAAGATAAGGATGACTGTGGCCATAAAGTGAAGGATCAGTTTATATATTGTTTGTAATATAAAATTGATCCCCCGCTTTATATTTTCATAATAATTTCTTGTCTGTCGATAAGCCATATAAAACGCATGAATCAGTCAATGAAATACTGATTAGCTACACATGTATGTCTTTTAGATTTATTTACATTCTCTGGAATATAAATGTATAGAATTGTTTTTTTCTAATCATAAGATAAGGATGACTGTGGCCATAAAGTGAAGGATCAGTTTATATATTGTTTGTAATATAAAATTGATCCCCCGCTTTATATTTTCATAATAATTTCTTGTCTGTCGATAAGCCATATAAAACGAATGAATCAGTCAATGTGTTATTATGTCCGAGAGTATTACTTTACTACTGCGTTATGATAAATGAGTGGTGTAAGTGCTTATTCACGGCAAGTGACCAGTATGTTCTTCTCACACGTAAAATCGCGTTACAGCGCATTGCTAGATTAGAAATCTCTCTTAAGTCGAGGACCAACTATATATAGGTGTTCAACCGTTAACGATCAGAACTAATACGTAGGATTGTGGTGCCGTGGATATCGGCTTGGAACAAAAATCGGAGAGCAGAGTTCTAATTCCAGCTGAATTCGTTGCATCCAATTACGCGCAAATATCCTTGGGTAAGTTATTAATCCATCTTTTTTCCTGTAGCTATGGATTAAATAGCAGGATAGATTAGGTTCTACAGCCTTGGTTGGCAACCAGTTTACCGCAGAAACTAATGGCAAGCTACTGCAAGAAAATTTTCTGCCCAGTCAGTAGTGTCTCGTTCGAGACATGATCACGCAAGCATGTATCACGTGTGAATCTTAACCGACTGACTGACAGAAAGAAGACAGTAGTATCCTCTCTGTAAACGGTCCACAGATCTCTCGTACCACTTTGGCTTTGAAAAATTGAAATTTTGTTATCTTCTCACGATTTCTGTGTCGTTCCCTCATTTTCAAAGCCATATTTAACTTCATTCGTACAAATTTTGTCATATATATATATATATATATATATATATATATATATATAACATAGTGATGATCCACGTATACTGTCTTAATAACATGTATAGGAAAAACTACTAAAAGGTGTAAGTTTAAAAATGTATTTTTTTGACAGTATTTATTTATTTCTATTATTATATTTGATATTTCAGATCGTCCTCGGCCTTTCATTTGTTTCTGATGAAAGGCTGAGGACGATCTGAAATATCAAATATAATAATAGAAATAAATAAATACTGTCAAATAAATACATTTTTAAACTTACAACTTTTTAGTAGTTTTTATTTTTATATATATATATATATATATATATATATATATATATATATATATATATATAAATGTATGTATTATTTTGAAAAATTGTTAGCTACAAATACAATTCTTTTGCTACATTATCCAAGACCAGATTAATTTTTTTTTGATTTATGGTTTGTACTAACAAACTCTCTTCCTTGGTACATCGACCGCGTGAATATATCGTCTTGCTGAATAGGCAAATAGGCCTTGTTTTTTTTTTGTGAAAATATCTAGTTGTAACCGTGAGTATAGTTCTGGTTGTTTTTTTTTTGTTTTTTTTTTGTGTGGCAGATCTCAACTAACTTGCGCTTTTTTGGTTACTGCCACTTACAATCTTCAAACATTTAAATACACGCAATGTGAATATAAAGATCCCGACAAGAATTAGAACTCGACACTCCGATTGTATATTCCGGGCCATTACACCACTCGCGCATCCAAGCTTATAGTACCTGCTATTCAGAAATGGTCACCTATCCAAGAAGTGACCAAGATAGATGTTGCTTAACTTCGATGATCGTATGATGAGCTTTGGAACATCCACTTAACGAATGCAAGAGCAATTAGTTTTTCATTCGTTTGCACGTTGATACTTAGAGAGGCTTATGAAAATGGGTCTACTTAAACCGTTGATTATATCACCATTATCGTATATGTCATTTCAAATGGCTGTAATTTTTTGAATATAGAGTTGATTTTTGACCGTTTCACTATTTTATCAAGGTCCAAATATTTACATCATTTAAAGGTTCTAGAGTCTTTATACATCAAATCCCACAAGCGTTCCCTCTGTAAACAGAGGGACTGTCTGCTGGGTTTGAATGTTATTGGACTCTAGTTTTTCCTTGCATTTTGCCCCCATTAGTTTTCCTTGCATTTTCCACCCATTAGTTTTCCTTGCATTTTCTACCCATTAATCATATTTGATTTCCCAGAAATAAACTTGGTAAGGCTGGGACGAAACCGTTTGTTTTTTAGTTTTTAGTAAAAATCCCATTTAAACTACGCTTATTCCTGGCTATTATAATATAAAAGGACGATATCGACAATTATATATATATATATATATATATATATATATATATATATATATATAAAATTATATATTTTTATTCGCTTCTTCGGTGACATTAGCTGTGGAATAGAAGGTTTGGTCGGGTTTGGTAGAAATTCGCATATGAGCAGCCAGACGGCTGCCAGTTTCGACTGACTTTTTCAGCTCTCACTGTTAACTGCAAACTCAACCGCTAAATTTACTGCCGACTGAAGATTATCATAAGTAGGCGTCCTTATTAGACACATGGCATCCTCAGGTACTTTCTTTTCCGACTTCTTTAAACCTGATCGTCAAAACAAAATTTTATCTTTGCTCGCTGCATTCTACACTTACTGATATTTTAAAAATACACTTCCAGGGAAAATTTCACGCCGACCAAAAGAATATATAACATTTGTAAACAAGTGTATTACCATCAAAGATAGATAAAATGCATTGTCAGTGATTTTGCTATGAATTGGTTTTGTTGGCAATTTAACTCCACAAATGTATTTTTATAATTTCATTGAGTTTTTATTTTTATTTTTGGTAGTTCACTATTTACCCATACCTGGGACCCTTACAGGTGCTACCACTCCGAGCCAGGGTAGACCTGGGAACGAGATCAATCAAAAAGTGGTTCTACGCTTCTAAAAACCTCCAATCTCCTGATCAGTGGCCTTGCTGCCTGATGTAGTTCATCGTCATAACCAGAACTCCGGTTAAGAAACATTCGTCTATATGTTTCTTTGCACTGTACAGATAGAACTTCTTGCCATTGCTTTCAGATATTGATTTTATTACTCGATTACCGTAACAGATACTTAGTGCATTTCTCAATGCATTCAAAGAACTTATTTTCACGATGCTAATTCTAAAAATAATATGTATATGCACATACGGCTGTGTGGCAGTGATGCAAATAGTGAGAGACTGTACGAGGTAGAGAGTGAGAGAGAGAAATAGACGAAGAGAAGAAGTGGGAGAAACATGCATAAATATATTTACACCGGTGTATCTTTTGAAATACTAACATGAATGTCAAAAGGATCAATTTATGGTGATGATGAAACTGCATTTCCAGATTCCTAAAACTCCTTCCCATTAAAGACACCATGTTGATTTCATAGATATTAACGTGGATTACTTGATTGGATGTAAGCCTCCCGCCACGATTTAGATTTAATACGAATGTATTATAGTGTGAGGCTCATTTGCGTCAATCTTCTGCGTCCGTATAAATAATAACTTCCCAGTCCGAGTATGCTTTAACATTTCCTCGTATATATATATATATATATATATATATATATACGAGGAAATGTTAAAGCATATAAAGTATATATATATATATATATATATATTCTGTCTTCTTCCACCGAACGCCCATAGCCCAGAGGTAGAATCGCCGACTGACGCTAATTGGGTCGGGTTTCAATCCTGGGTTAAAAAGCAATCGGAGACTAATCGTACTGATGAGCTGTGATACAGCGAAACAGATCTGTCTGCGGATGACAATATATATATAAACTAATTCAGTTTACAGTATTTACCTTATTCGGACTATTGTCCTGATCTTTCTTATCATTTGTACGACGTTTCCTTAAGGACACATTGCCCGGTGGATATAGACGTTGTCTATTTCCTGTGACTTGACTCAAAGTGTTGTGAGTTCAATACCAGGCTACAGCAGTGGTGAACAAGTAACTTACAGTGTTGAAGGGAGATAACTCATGACTACCAGAATGGGCACTTCTACGCAAGGAATGATGATCATCTACACAAGTGATTGTAATAGAAGATTCGGTTCGAAATTCCTATCACCTCAAAAAGCGTACAACGGCCGAAACGTCGTAAAAATGGCAACATAGGTGAGGACAATAGTCCGAATAATGTAAATACTATAAATACTACCTCATCTCAGAAATATAGACAAATACTGATTCAGCTTACAAGTCAGGTAATATTCACTAAGCTGTCTACCCATGTAAATTTTAATGCAGTTACCCCAGTCGAAGGTCATCTCGTCCCTTTGTGTGATCAATGATCACAAACTATCTTTTCATTATTCATTTCAACCCTAGCAAGAAAATATATCTATTAAGACACAAAGATTGTGGGAAGATTATATGAGAAAAAGAAAATATTATTAAAGAGTGAGAACAATAAAAGTACAGAAATGAAGAAAACTGACATTGCAATTATATTTTTGAAGATAAAATTTCACTAGAAAGCAAGAAGCCAGTAGAAAATTTTGCAAGCAAAATGTGTGACCGAAGAAAAGGTTAGTATAGAACTTACGGTTACATCTAGCCATTTCATTTGTGAAATGATGAGACATTTGCCGCCAATCAAGAGCTGAGCATAAATTTATGTGTTCTTGCAATCATATAGGAAAAATCATCAGAATTATTATAATGAATGTGTTTATAGAAAAAGGACATAAAAAGCTACGTTACCGTGGTGTGAAAGTGACTGAAATCTGAAATGCTAGTAACATTACTAATTCTTCTTTATATTTTATCAAATATTTTTCTAAATATATAGCAGAACAATTATGCTAGATATGACAGCAATATTCAATGCATGGGCGAATGGAAGACTTATAATGGTGTACGATAGATTCTGACTAAATAATATAAATCACAACACAATGAACCTTTTTTCTAGAAAAAGAACAAGCTATTGTGTCAGTATAATATTCATGCTTCGTTTAATCGGAAAACATGATCCCTAGAAAAGGGAGAGGAGTCCCTCTGCTGAAGGTTCGCATCAGTCATATTGAGGGAAGTAATAATCCGACGATTAAAAGTGACAAGTATCGTATTAAAAGTGTTAAACTTTACAAGCCGTTCCTCGCTCCAGTTAACAACAAATTATCGATAATTTTTAGATTATCTGCCAATTTCACCTCATTGAACCGTTAAGCAAATTAACCGTCTAGGTCTTAAAAAGACTTTATCTCATTAGATCTCCTTGAACTTTGTGGGGATATCGAAATTTCCTCGATGTCTGGCAATCTTGTTTCTTTCAAGAGGTATTTTATTTTAGAAGAGAAAAAGTCACAATGTTTAGAGATCAGAAGAATATGGTGGTTGCTAAATGTGAGGAATGTTGTGTTTGTCCAAAAACTTTCGCTTAATTCTCACAGATGGAACCTCTGTGGTCTGGTAAGATTGACCACACACTACACACTTTCTTTCCAGTTACTGCTACATACAATGAAAGTGAGCAATAACATTAGAACTTACTGCGCACAGCTCACACTTGACAGCGTTCATGATTAATTTGTGCCAAGCATTTCTACTCTTTCTATCGTAGTTCCGTTATCTTAGCATTAGTCTCGATACAACTATAGAATTGTTGAACACCACCTAAGTGATATAACCAGTATAGATGTTACCCTGCTAGCTTTATAGCTGATGTCTTAATTGTCATTACTCATAGCCGGGGCCGGCAACTTTTTTGCAATGTGCCGACTTACGGTTTTATAATTATTCAGTGTGCCAACAGCATGCGTATTTTTATACGTCAAGTTCAATGCACCTGTTCTATAATATATTATATATAGTAATATCTAATCTAATCTTATGTATAAATGGGACTTTGTCTGTGTGTGTGTCTGTGTGTGTGTCCGTTACCTATAGACTCCGAAATGGCTGAGCCGATTTTCTTGAAAATTTACACAGCTGTACTATAAGCGTCTGCGAGTGTTATTAGCTAGGTTTTGAGTCGAGGTACCCCCGTTAAATATCGAAAATCAAAAAAGCCGTGTTATACAAGGAGTGGTCCGATTTTAATCAAATTTGATACACTAATAGACAAAGACATAAGAAACGATATTCAGAAGTTTCCAGGTTGCAGTTCTTACAATAGTGCAAAAAATCCTATAATATATATATATATATAAAAGGCAAGATGTTTGTGTGTGTATCTGTTTATCTGCCTGTCTGTCTGTATTATTTTTTCAGCCCCTTTATTTTAGTTTTTGCTTCGGGTTTGGCACTAAGTAGGTATAATTGTAGTTCTTAGTCTCAGCCATGATACCATTTACTCAGAGGGTTTATTTAGCCTTCAAAATTCAGTTTACTAGGAAAAAAAACATATTTGATATCGATACCAGAAATTTGACTTACATCCATTTATTTTTCGTTCAGTCTACAGTTTCGCTTTAACTGGAAACAACTATTGCTTTTTAGTCTTTCGTGCCAACGTCCAAAGAGTCTGAGTTCCAGGAGCATGGATTAGTTTTAAAGCTTTCATTACACCCGAGCAACGCCGGGCTATACTGCTAGTATACAATAATATGGAAACCACATTAATAGAAATATACTGCTTAGAGTTTTTTTTAAATTTTTATCATTAATGGGAGCCTTGTCCTTGTATGGTCTTAGTTAACTGCTCAATATCGGCAACATACTTTGTTATTTTGAGTTTTACACTATTTTTAAACTAGGTGTTAAGCAACTTCATTGCAGACTTAACACTGCTGTCACATGAGAAATAATTTGCTTACAGGAATAAATTGAATCAAAAGATGAAAAAAGAGAGAAAGCAATTTTCTTCGAACAGATGAAAGATCTCGGGAGGCATGACCTACAGTTGACAATAGCAGCAGACTTTTCTAAATTTTTGTCTTTGAGAAACTTTCTTAGTTCAACAAATTTTGATGTCCACAACTCTCAATATCTAAATTCAATCTGTTGCATTTCAAAATTACCAATATCCACCCAACTAAAAAGTTCCAATTGGTTAGTTGCCAAATCAAATATGTCAGGCTTAATGAAGTATGAAATTAAGGATCCATGAATGTGAAAGTCTTGACTTCGTTTATCAAATTCGTTTATGAGTGCTTCAATGTACCCCTGGAACTCATCCATATTTACTTCAAATTCTGTTGAATGATTCTTCACATTTGAGAAGTACTTGAAACAGGCAGGGAGTCCAACGAGTGAGAAGCTTTAAAACAATTAAATATCTTTGCATTTTAGTAATTATTAGCTCGGAATTCGTGGCATAACTTGCGGCTGCGTGGCCTTAGAAATTGCTTGGCGAGCCACGTGTGGCACGCATACCGTAGGTTGTTGTCTCCTGACTCAAAAAAATAAGCGAGGAATTAGATAATAAATTACATCGTGACAGAACAATACCCTGGGTATATACAAAACCTGTGACAAGTGATAGCACGAAAGCTGCTACATAAAATCTCCAGGTATGGAATCTTTGGAAGGGCTCTTTCAATTATCAATTTCTTGTTAGCTGTTAATGAAAAATCACTCGAAGCTGTTAAGGATGATACAACAGAAATCCAAAATCTGGAATACAAAAACCGATTAGCTCAACTCTTCTATGGCCTGCTTATTTTAAGTTTTTAAAAATAACTTTTTATCACTATTTCACTTCGAAATATACGTCGGTCTTAGCGACAAAGACCATTAGAAATACGGCAAAAGATTGAAAAAAATATCTTGTCTATTGCATTAAATAATTATAGTACACAACGTGCACCTGAAAATAATCGATATCGCATCGATTGAAAGGTAAAAATTAAAACAAGAGAGATGAGAACAATCACTGAAAATAATCCTCACTGTTCGCTATTATAATAAAAACCATTGTGAGTATATATATATATATATGGTTACGTCAATTTTACATTGCGACATGGAAATTTCTATGTTTCGAGATTAATTCTCATCATCAGGCAATGTTGGTGTGGTTGTACAGATGATTTACATTTAAATGACAAATACTTTTGGTTTACTGTGAATGTATGTGGGGGGGGTTTTTTTTGTGTGTGTGTGTGTGTGTGTGTGTGTGTGTGTGTGTGGCTAATCAGAATGGAGATTCACTTTGAGGTTTGACCCCGAAGAATTTCTGTGCTAACGAACATTCTTCGGGGTCAAAACCCAAAGTGAATCTCCATTCTGATTACACACACACACACACACACACACACACACACACACACACACATACATTCACAGTGAACCGAAAGTATTTGTCATTTAAATGTACATCATCTGCCCAACCACATCATCATTGCCTGATGATGAGAATTAATCTCGAAACATTGAAATTTCCATGTCGCAATGTAAAATTGGCATAACCATATAATTATATTATATTATATTAAGCTCTATAATACTCATTATATTGAGCACTGTTTATAATAAAATAAATGCCAGAGTACTCACAATATAAAAAAAACCTTGAGTCCTCTTCACTTGGAAATATATACTCAGGGGCGACAAACTGTTTCATGCTAAGCGCAATAATCAGGTCACATGTGTTGAGTTTTTTCTCGGCTATTTATATATACATGTCAGTGGGGCATTGTGGGTCATCCTTCTTACGGTTATTTTGGCGGGAGAGGCATGATTATTTGTTACAGTAAATCTATTTGACTTGTTATTTGTTTATTCTTTTGTTTTTCGATGATTAATTTATTCATTTGGAATTTGATTTATTTTATTTCTTATTACTTTTTTATTTATTGTTATTATGATTTCTTATTATTTTATTTAGTTGTTTATATTTTTTATTTATTATTTTTCTATTGTAGTGGGTGTTCTATCGTCGGCGGTTTGTTAATTTGTTTATAATTTGCTCATTATTAGTTTTCTCTTTTTAAGTAACGTAGTAAAAATTTGTTTTCATGTCTGTATTTTTATATTAGTTCAGATCATTTATTTAGTAGATTTTTTCTTTTTTTTTTTTTGTCAGGAAAGGTAAAAATAGCTATTTTTCCTCCAGGCAGAGTCTGCAGGTTTTTGATTGATTGTTGTAGACTGATGTTCATTTTCGTATTTTCATTGTTATTTTGGGGGTGATTTTGTTTTTGTTTTTGACTTCCCAAATTTACTTAGAAAGCATTTTGCTGTCCGCGTATTTTCTAATTGTGAAGGACGATTTGTGTGGGCAATGTCTTTCTTTCCAGGGTCATTCTGAGACTCCGATGTATATTTTTCCTCATTATTTGGTGATTTTAGCGTCGCTTGGTATATTACGTTGTTTTGTAAACAATTACCATTTAATGGACATTCATTCATTCCTTATTTCCTGAGTGTTGACTTCAATGTTCACTCTTTTATGTTTACATACGCTCTAACTCTGATATTGAGCACTTTATCCTATAAATATAGCACACTTTAAAACTATATTTATTCATATATATATATATATATATATATATATATATATATCCTCTCTGTCGTTATGAAATAAGTTTTGCATTTATTTATATGTATATATTGTGCTACGCTCAGGGGTTTGGATTGTTTTTTGTTTTTTTTTATGTCTTAATGTAAGATACTCAATAGTATATATATATATATATATATATATATATATGTACACACACACACGCACATATATATATGTATATATATATATATATATTCTAAACATATATTGTTACATATAAGAGACAATGAATGTCTATTATGTTTAATCATGAGCCGTTCTAAACATCGAATTTTGGCTTTAATTTCAATTGAAAATAAAAACAAAAATTCTCCATCATTTGGATAATTTTTTAAGTGGTTTCTAAGCTTTCGGCTCTTTTGAGCCATCTTCAGAGAGGCTATAAGGACGTTAACACAAAACATCCACTATCAGCGACGATTTTATCTTGTATTGACATAAAACTCCGCTAAGCAACGGCAACAATTACCAAAAATAGCAAACGCAGTTCGCAATTTTTAATGCGATTCTATGACGTCACATTTTATATATATTCTAAGTTTAAAGGAAAGAAAACTTTATTTTTTTGGATATGCATGGTACTGCCACCCTAAGCTATTTTTGAATGACTTAGTTGTGACTTGCGAAACCTGCCAATACCATGAAATGTTTAAAGCGTTAGAAGGCACACTGAATCAGTCGCACTTTTCAAGCAAGAACAGCGTGTACTCAAAGGGAAGAGCCAGGAAACATCACTGGATGCTGTCAAGCCGCAGGCGATGCATCTGTGTTTGGCCTCTCGTAGATGGATAATTTAACGATGGTAGTCGGGGTGAGAACACACCTCAGCGAGCTTTTAGCTTGCCTCCTGGACACCAACCCAGATATTTCTACATTCTTCAAGCTTTGCTATATGAGTGTTGATTATATAATTCATTCGCTCTTTAACAGGTTTTCTTTTTAGCACACACACACATATATCTGAAAGCTTCGTTAAAAATTTACTTTCAGTCATTATCGATAATGAATTTTATTTTTACGTTTGACTAGTGTTTATATATGTCGGTAGGGTCAAACATGAAAAATTATCCATTATATTGTATGCCATTTTTAATGAAACCTGCATAAAAGAGAGATTGATACCAAAATACACAATATATATACAGTATTTATTGTATAACATTTATTTATTGCACCCAAATCTTTATTCAGTAAAAATTTTATTGCTAATCATGCATTATATTTTAAGTAATACACATATTTATGCCTTTGTTGTTTCCGTTCCTTATATTATGGCCGCTACTGTATATTATGTTCGCGCGTATTTGCCTGTGTGTCCTCATCAGGTGTTTATTTATCCGGGTATCTTAGAAAAAATTCCGATCTGAACACATTATTTAATCTATGGCGGTAATTTGCTTGCCTGCTGACGTGTGATGCTACTGCTGCTGGTTTTCTGCTTGGTTGCACTCAAAGAATTTTTTTTCTTCTGTTACAGTTGTTGTTAAAAGCTTGTTTCCATTTGTCTTTCTTCATTTCTTTTATGGCGGCAACCCATTTAAATCTACCGCAATCCCACTCCACACAAAATTGTCAAGTATTACTGTACTTAAATCCTGGTGCCGTGAGTGGATGTCTTTGTATATTTCGATGGCTGATACAGACTTGGATCACCGGCCCTACAGTCCGGTGATTTTTTTATATACCAGACGTCTTCTCAACAAAGATTTCTAACCAAGGTTCAAGACTTCTTCCCAGCCATAAGTTGAGTAATCGATTTTCCCGTAATAGGTTGCCAATTCTTACTGCGGTAGATTGATTGCCAACCAAGGTTATAGAATCCATCCTGTTCTGCTATTTACTCATATATGGGAGAGAAGAGATGAATTTATACCTTTACTCAAAGTAAAAGTGAAAGTGAAAGTGAAAGTAAAAATTCGACTGGAATTCTGTAATTCTTCAATCCGAACTGCTATCAATTACACTATCCTACCTCCTAACGGACCGGTTGCCTGAAGGCCTCGTCTGTCTACCTGCCGTCTACCTGCCGATAACGAAGACAAAGAAAACAAAATTACGCTTATACAACATTACACAGTAACAATTTTTCTTGAGTGGCACTAGTGCCTTGTAGTGGGTGAACATCTTTAAGGAAACTTTCCTTCATCAGCTGATACTTCGTGTTTTTATATTCCAGCGTCACGCTTTTGTTGTTTGTTATGACACTAAGCAGGTTGTTAAATTTTTACACCTCTTTCATTTTGGCATCTCTGATATATAACGCACTTTCGGCTGCCTCTTTTGATGATAATTTTACGCTGCCTTTACTTACGTTTATTATTTAATACCTTCTTGCTTTCATCACCTCATGTATTTCTATTGCCTGCTTGTTAAGGTGAAACACACCTATTCCTCAGATAATGGACTCTCCCTTAGTTATAGTGAAACACACCTATTCCTCAGATAATGGACTCTCCTTCCTATATTAATAAGAGTTAACAGGAAGTTAACTCGAGAAGTTGTTGGAAAGTTCTTAAGAGTTCTTAGAAGTTATAGAGAGTTCTTTAGAGTTCTATTGGAGTTCAGTAGAACTATTAATTAGTTCCAGTTTGAACATAGCTTGACTAAGGCAGTTGATATTAGTCGGCATTTAGCCGAATACTAAGGAGTCAGCTTACAGTGGAAGATTACCCAGTTCATAACATTTTGGGGGCGTTAAGTCGATTAGCAACCAACATAGCACGATTATAACTTTCAGTGCGAAAACTACTTCACAACAATGCTCCAGCTGCCCTGCGTATGACGTTATTTGTACGCCGCCGAAAAAAAAATCGTCGTAGGACTTCTAGAAAGGCTTTTTATGTTGTAATTTTGATATGATGACCTTATTTTTTCTATCTCTGTGGTGCAATGGATATCTGCTCGGAACGAGAACTCGGTGTGCGGGATTCGAATTCGTTGTATTCGCTTATGCGCAAATACATTTGTGAAAGGTTTTGACTCGTCTCTTTTCCCTCAAGATATGAGCTAAATAGCAGGACAAATTTGGTTCTGTAGCCTTGATTGGCAACTAGCCTGTCACAGAAAGAAATGAAAACCTATTGCGAGAAAATTTGCTCAATTACTCATGTTTCTTTCGTGACATGATCGTCCAAGCGTGTATTATTTAGGGATTTTTGGCTGCCTCTTGTGATGACAATTTCACGCTGTCTTTTCTTAAAGTTACAGTTAGTGATTTCTTTTGCTTCATCAACCCTCATATTTCTTACTGAAGGCACCATCTGCTCAGCATATGAAGTTATGTGTACGCAGTCAAAAAGAAAGAATGTTGTAATTTTAATATGATTGTATTATTTTTCCGTCTGAATTTCTTGAATGAGGTGTTATTGTTACATACATATTAGTACTAATGCGGTTATTATTATCAGATTTCGGCTCGTGGGCGATCTAGACATTTTCAAGCGAGTAACAGTAGAAAGAATATATATATATATAACTGTAAATTTGTCGTTGGACACGCCTCGAAAAACCCACCGAGTACAAACGTGGAGGGGAAAAATGGTAACATAAAAGAAACGAACTAAGCACTTGAACATTAGTCAGAGTACTAGTCGAAAGAAAAAAAAACCTCGAGACGAGTAACCTAACACGTAAAACGCTCAATACACAAGTGGAGCCAAAAAATCGGGGAGTCGAGTTTCCCTGAAGATCTAATTTGGTGAAAACTTGGTAGGCTCGTTGGCTATATATATATATATATATATATATGCTTACAGTCATATCACGTTGAATGTTGAATACACCGGTTCTCGTTCGATCACTGAACTGAAGCAACAATGAGACTGGTCAGTACTTAGATGGGTAACTGCTTGGGAATACCAGATGCTGTAAGCATTTATTGACGGATGTGCGCTGTGGTGCAGTGGATGTCGGCTCGTAAAGATAAATCGGTGAACCGATTTCGAATTCCAGTTGAATACCCTGCACTCACTTACGGACTAGTACCCTTGCGAAAGGTATTAACCCGTTCCTTCCCTCCAGTTATGTTTAAATAATAGGGTAGGACTTGGGACCCTGCCTTTAAACAAATCCCAATGAAACATTCTCCGTCGGGGAGGAAGCTGGCTCAATTCACCTAGGGTGCATGCAGCTTGGACATATATATAGTATAATTATATCGCCCCAAGCAGGGCATTTCACCGCCACTATTTTTCAGGGGGTTACGTAAGAGGAAAGTTATGAGAAATTATAGGGGGTGTCAGGAAGTGGGTAAGAGAAGGATGAGAATACTGTTGAGAGTGGAGTGAATGGAGAAAGGAGCATGAAAGAAACTTATGAAAAAGAGTGACAGGTTATAGGGGGTGTCAGGAAGTGGGTAAGAGAAGGATGAGAATACTGTTGAGAGTAGAGTGGATGGAGAAAGGAGCATGAAAGAAACTTATGAAAAAGAGTGACAGGTTATAGGGGGTGTCAGGAAGTGGGTAAGAGAAGGATGAGAATACTGATGAGAGTGGAGTGGATGGAGAAAGGAGCATGAGAGAGAGAGAGAGAGAGAGGATGCAGATTAGTGAGATAGGAGATGACTATTGAGTTTACATTTAAATTCTTGGAGATTGTAGTTGTAGGGGAAGCAAATAAATGAAATGGAATTCCACAGGCTGGAAGTGCGAGAAAAGAAGCTGATGGAGTAGAATTTGCGTTTACATTTTATTGGATTCACAGTCAAAGGGTGGGACCTAGTTGCTAATCTTGCTGCTCGAGTAAATTCATATATATGGGGCACCAGTGAGCTAAGTTCATCGGAGCAGAAGCCGTGAAAGTATTTGTAGAAAATCTATACCTTTGCAGTATATATATATATATATATATATATATATATATATATATTTCTAAACATATATATATATATTTCTAAACATATACTGTTAAATATAAGAGACAATGAATGTCTATTATGTTTAATCATGAGCCGTTCTAAACGTCGTATTTTGGATTTAATTTCAGTTGAAAATAAAGACAAACATTCTCCAACATTTGGATAATTTTTTATTAATTTGGTTCTAAGCTTTCGGCTCACATAAGCCATCTTCAGAGAGGTTATTAAAACGGTAATACAGTAACATTCACCATCACCGACGATTTTATTTTGTGTTGACATAAAACTCCGCTAGGCAACGGCAATTGTTACCAAAAATAACAAACGCAGTTCGCAAATTTGCAATGCGGTTCTATGACGTCACACCGCATGATAGCGCGAAATGACAACAGAACCATGTGCTATGACCGGATTTAAACGTGATTTTATTTGTTGCCTCGATACACTATATATATATATATATATATATATATATACTGCAAGGATATTGTTATATTTTAATGGAATAGGTTCATGCCGTCTTCGAAGTTTTCTGTGGACATTGTTATGATGCTTTCACTCATTGTGGCTGGGTGAGTGAAGACATCCTTACGAAATTTCGAATCGGCATGAATCTGCTCTATTAAAGCAATAAGTTTTTTGTGTCTGTCAACGTTCTATCTACACCCTGATATTGAGCGCTTTACCCAAAAAAAACCTCCTTACCAAAAGACTTTTTTTATCAGTAAAACTACTGAAGCTATAACAATTTTGTTACTAAGCATTATCATAACTCAACACCCCCCCACACACAATATATCGCTCATTCACTAATGAATTAGAGCACTCTGGCTATTGGGCGTGTAATATGATAATGTATATGCTAAAAAGTCTGCCTTCTTCAACCGAGCGCCCATGACCCAGAGGTAGAATCGCCGACTGACGACACTTCGGTCGGGTTTCAATCCTGGGTTGAAAGCAATCGGAGTCTAACCGTACTGATGAGCTGTGATACACCGAAACAGATCTGTCTGCGGATGAGTATATATATATATATATATAAAGCGTGAAAACCCCTTATTTAAAATGATGAAACTAACAAACTAACAGAGTGCACCTCCGCTAATAAACAAAAAAAAAAACTCTGATTATTGCTTATTAAAACCGAATATATTCAGACATTTGCCACTTCATATTTGATTCCATCAGTTACGTGCCATACGTGATTCACGCTTGGGCAGTCATGTCTATTTCGATCCATGACTGACTAGGCAGAAGATTTTCCCACAATAGGTTGGCATGTCCTTTTGCAGGAGACTGTTTGCCAATAAAGGCTGTAGAACCCAATTTGTTCTGCTATTCAACCCATAGCTGGAGGGAGAAGAGATGTTTTAATATGTTTCCCAATTATGTTTACGCCTAATTGAACGAAACGAATTCGACTCGAATTCGAACTTGACTCCGATTTCTCATTCCGAGTCGATATCCATTGTGTCGTAACGCACCTCCACATATTGCTGGCCAAATGATCACACACACACACACACACACACACACACACACACACACACACACATATATATATATATATATATATATATATGTAACTCGTTTACATATGGAATTATTCAGCGTAATAAATCGTTTACAAATGGAATATATATATATACATATATATATATATATATATATAGCTATTGTCACTTAGCGGAGTGGTTTTATTTTTTTTATTTTTTTATTTTTTTTAATCATTTCACCCCGAGCAAGGCAGAAACGCCACTGATGTGCATGGGGTTACATAAATGTAAAAAGATTAATTAGAAAAGAGTGAGGAGTACAACCTAGTTAGAAAGAAACAATAGAAAGCTGAGAAAGCAGGTGCAATGACAGATACATAGGCGGAGAGAAAGTGAAGGTTATACAGGGGAGGGGAGAGAGCTAGAGTCCAGTCAGTCATTCAGGATCTTTTGGTTTCCTTGGCATTTACCTGATCCTCCGCACAAAGGTGAGATATGGCACAAAGCCGATTTCTACTGTGGAGGTATTCCAAGCGCGTACGCTCGGGCATAAGTTCGCATAGACCACGCACGCAAGATGTTGGGCTCTCGTCCTTTTACTTTAGACGAAGCTCCACCCCCCAGTATAGTCTTGTTTGAGTTCCTTCCCTCAGAGGGTTCGGCAAGGACAGAGATTTTCGTCGCTATTTTTCGTTCTCTGCTGTTACTTCTCAATTTTTTCATATTTATGTGAAGTTTGGTTGAATTTGATTGTGTGAATATATGATTTTTTGCTGTTTCCTAAGTTGTGTAGGATTTGTTGGTGGTTAATTACTTTATATTGTGTTGATTCTTTTTAAGCGTGATTTTGTATATGACCGCTTAATTTGTTTTTTTTCCAGTGTTTCAGTGTATATGCCTACTTAATATTGCTTTAAACTAATGGCTATTTATTCCACAGTTTAATATTTACTTTTTGAGAAACTGCTCAATACAAAAGTAGAGAATATATATATATATATATATATATATATATATATATATATGTATATGTATATATGAATTTTAGAAAAAATTAGATATTCTAAAGTTTCAAGGGGTGATACCTATTTTGCACGTAATTTGGGTCTGACGAGCCGCATGGTTTGCGTGCAAAATACGTATGACCCATGAAATTGTAGAATATCTAATTTTTTTTCTAAATTCTATTACTCTGTTAAACTAAATAAATAAATTTAACATTGAGTTCTTTTAAATTCGTCTCTATCGGAATTTACCTGACTTATATGCCAAGTATTCTACGTATATATATATATATATATATATATATATATATATATATATATATATATATATATATATTAATTGTTGTTGACGATGTCTTAATAAATATTGTTTTGCATTCAAGAGATTATTGCTAGTAGCTTGTTATTTTCTTTTTTACATTGGAATTTTTGAGACTGTTGATATTTTCTCGGGTCAACAGTAAAAATAACATGTACAGCCAAATAAGGTTGTAGATATACGTATACATGAATTGCTGCAATGCCTCTTATGTATTTCGCAAAACAAGACTGACAATGTACTTTATTATGTTTTTCATATTTTTTCAAGTCAACTTGTAAAGAATTACCATAAGCCGAGAAAATCACCTGTTCACAAACAAGAAAAAATAAAAACATAATATTAATAAATATGCGCGCACACGCACACACACACACAATATATATATATATATGTGTGTGTGTCATATATATATTAAACAAACCTTTGTTCAAACACACACACACACACATACACACACACACACACACACACACACACACACACATATATATATATATATATATATATATATATATATATATATATATATACACGCATATATATGAACACACACACAAATATGAATGATTTCTGTAATATTAAGTCCGTTTTTGCAGTGCCTTCCGTATAAAATTATGTTATTACCTACTAAAATTTATTTCATGTTCATTGGGATATTTTGCGTAAGATGACTTATCCGTGCAAGATTTTTACTAAATTTTGAAAAGGAACAATGTTTTCTATAAGAGAGTGTGGTTCAAATGGAACAAGTGTAAGAATTTAAATAATTTAAACCACTCAAATACACCTATGAACATTAGGTAGATTTTTGTAGATAATACCAAAATCTAGCATATGTATATTGGTTTGTTAGAATAAACAAAGAAAAAACAAATTTCACAAAGCTATGTAATACAAAAGAAACAACCGAACTGGATAATATGAGACAAAAAATGAACTAAAATGAATTTGTAACTTAACAGATATATGAAATGTCTGTCTTTTTTAATCGAGCAGTAGCAACGGATGCGTAGTTGCGATGTAAAGATGGTTATCACCGTGATCCAAAAGTAACCACCACACACACATATATATATATATATATATATATATATATATATATATATATATATATATTTAGAGAGAGAGAGAGAGATAAATAGAGAGATAGGCATATATATATCACTCATTCAGTAATGAATTAGAGCACTCTGGTTACTGGCGTATGATACATCATAGCTCAGAAGTAGAATCGCCGACTAACGCCAATTCGGTCGGAATTCAATCCTGGGTTAAAAGCAATCGGATGTCTAACCGTACTGATGAGCTGTGATACAGCGAAACAAATCTGTCTGCGGACGACTATATATATATATATATATATATATTTATTTGAAAATTATAAATAGGTAATAACATCGCTACAAAGTAGCTATTTTGTATTAACAATTCTTGTGTCTTGTCAAGTGATGGTAATCAGCAACATCACTTGACAAGACACAAGAATGTTCAACCAAAATAGCTACTTTGTAGTTATGTTATAGCATACTTATGTTAAAAAATTTTAAAAATATGTTTTGCTCTACTTAGTATAAAGAACTCTTTTAAGAATAATGTGATTTTTGGTGGGGTGGGGTATCGGAATTTTATTTCATCCATAAAAACTATACTTGGATATATACAGTGAAACCAATAAACTGTAACCATAACTTTTACTCTAATAGCTTCTTTTCTCGCACTTCCCGCCTGTGGAATTCCTTTCCGTATACTTACTTCCACGACAACTACAATCTCTAAGAATTTAAATGTAAAGTCAATAGTCATATCCTATCTCACTGACTCGAATCCTTTCTCTCATGTTCTTTTCTCCGTCCACTCCACTCTCATCAGTATTCGCATCATTCTCTTACCCACTTCCTGACACACATGTAATCTGTCACTCTTTCTCATAATTTTCCTCCTATGTAACAACAGTGGCAGTAAATTGCCTCTATGGGGCGGTATGATAATAAAAAAAAGATAGATAGATAGATAGATAGATAGATAGATAGATAGATAGATAGAATTCCTTTATGCTTACTTGCTTCCCCGACATCTACAAACTCCAAAAATTTGAACGTAATGTCAATAGTCATCTCCTATCTCACTAACCTGCATCCTCTCTCTCTCTCTGTCTCTCTCTCTCTCTCATGTTATTGTATCTGTTCACTCCACCCTCATCAGTATTCTCAACCTTCTCTTACCCTATTCCTGACACCCCCTATAACCTGCCACTCTTTCTCATCACTTTCCTCCTATGTAACCCCCTGCGCACCAGTGGCAGTAAAAATAAACATGAAAAGAAATCAAAATATTCAAACAATCTATGTATATAAATTATTTTTATTCTTAGAAAACAGAGTTTATATGTTTATCATTGTCTATTATTCAACACTACTGTCATTACACAGGTAACGTAATACATGACAAACAAAATAGTTAACCATTTTCAATTTTTAAATTTTAGAAAGTGTTTAATTTATCGGTAACTATAAAAATGCTTTTTTATTTACTATTCTTGAAATAATGAAGAATATCTTACCGCACTAATCGAGTGTTATGTATGCACTCGTATGAATGGTATATAAAATGTTACCACACTAATGAAGACTCCATTAATCGAAGCATTTTTATATATATATATATATATATATATATATATATATATAACGTAGAATATTTGGTATTTTAGTCATGTAATTTCTAATAGAGACAAACTCAAAAGAACTCAATGTTCAATTAATTTATTTAATTTTACAGAGTAATATAATCTAGAAAAAATTAGAATATCGAGAATAGATATGGGCACATGAGTGTATGTGATTCTTTTCTGAATGATTTTGAATTTTACCTGCTGTATCATTTGGGTCTGACGAGTTGCAGGTTTGGCTGCGAAATACATATTACCCATGAAATTGTAGAATATCTAAAATATCTCTAGAGTATATATATATATATATATATATATATATATATATATATATATATATGTCTGAAAAGTACTGGTCTCATAAAATTTCAATTCCAAACAACAAACTACATGGTTTCCTTTTTAAAGTAATCCCTTTAAGTCTAATGCTCTTTTCCATCCGACTCTGCCATGGTCTGTGTACTGGAAAGTTTCGTCTTGGATGCCTTCATCTCCGTTGTTACAGCCCTCTTGATAGCCTCCACTTCTTTAACCCGAGAATACTAACCATGGGTATATAGTCAGTCAGTTAAGTGCCATACGTGATACACGCTTGGGCGATCATGTCTCGAAAGAGACATGACTGACTGGGCAGAAGATTAACCCGCAGTAGGTTTCCATTGCTTTCTGCGGTAGACTGGTTGCCGACCAAGGCTATAGAACCCAGTCTGTCTTGCTATTTAACCCATAACTGGAAGGAAGAGACGGATTAATACCTTTCCCAAGGTATTTGCGCGAAAGTGAATACCCAGCGCAAATGACACTATTTAAAATGGGTTCCATTGATGACCTACTAGAGCTTGGAGAAAAGTCTTTCGGGGCTCGATCAATTGAATATTGATGTTGTTCCAATCCGTCGATGTTTCATCTTGGCGAGTAACTGCCGGATATATACAGTCCTTTACGAATGTATTGCAACGGCAAGACTAATTCCTTTATTTATGTTGTTCACTGGAGACATTTGAGTTTATGATTTAATAAAAGTTTAGTTCAGAATTTCAGAATTATTTCGTTGTATTTACATTTATATGTGTCAAGCAGTTTAAGGCATAACATATTTTGTAGCAGATCACCCAATTTCAGGTGAACAAAAATAAATGAACCGATAGTTTTAAGGTAAATAATAATTAATATTTGGCTGCATCAACTTTGCTTGCAATAACGGTATCAAGCCTGCGATCCACTGTCATTGCAAAACTGTTGCATTCGTTATTTGTGAACTTTTTAAAACTTTTAATGGAGACTGTTTGAGTTATGGTTTGTTTCGAGTGTTTTTTACCTTGAGTCTTCTCTTCCGGAGATGAAATGCAAACTCTATTAAATGAAGGTCTGTTGTTTGACTTGGGCAGTCTAAAACTGTCCACTTTTTAGCCCCTGATGAAGTCATTTGATGTGTTGGCTGTTCGTTTTTTATCATTGTCTTGCTGCATGATAAAGTTTCTCCTGATTAGTTTGGATGCATTTCTCCATAAATTGGCAGAAAAAATGTTTCTGTAGACTTCTGAATTCATTCTGCTGCTACCATCATGAATTACGTTATCAAGAAATACGAATGAGACTGTTTCAGAAACAGCTAAACACAAGTCCATGCCAAAATACCGCGTCCATAATGCTTCAAAGGTAAGCATGTATGTTTTGGATTATAAACAGATTCTTTCTATCTCCACACTTTGGCCTTTACATCTACTTGGGTAGAGATTAATCTTGGTCTCACTAGTTCATAATATTTTCTTCTAGAAGTTTTGTCCCTCATATCTGTGCTTTCTTACAAATTCTAATCTGACATTTCAATTTTCACTGTTGATGAGTGGATTGCATCTTGTGGTATGGCCACTATATTCCTGTTCTCTAAGTTTAATTCGAACGATAGATTGGATGTGCGTTGTGGTGCAGAGTATATCGGCTGGGAACGAGAAATCGGAGAACCGAGTTCAAATTCCAGTTGAATTCGTTGCATTTACTTACGCACAAATACCCTTGGGAAAAGTATTAATCCGTCTACTCTTTCCAGTTATGGATTAAATACCAGGTCAGACAGGGTTCTATAGCCTTGGTTGGCAACCAGTATACTGCAGAAAGCAATGGCAACCTACTATGGGATAATCTTCTGCCCAGTCAGTCATGTTTATTTCGAGACATGCTAACCAAAGCGTGTATCACGAATGGCAATTACTTGACTGACTGAGATTGTAAAACCATCCCTTCTGCGTTCTAGAGGCTGTTGATGATGCCACTGACATCTATTGGGATTTTTCCTCACTGCTCTCACAATGTTTCTTTCATCAGCTGCTTTTATTTTCTTCGGCTGACCTGTTCTGTGTATATTGTTCAGTACACCAGTTGCTTCTTTCTTTTTTCAAGACATTCCAAATTGTTGTGTGGTTGTCCCAATGTTTATCCAATGGATCTGATCGATTTTCCTTCTTTCCTCAGCTTCAAAATGGCTTGCTTTTCCTCCATAGAGGTTTATTCATTTTAACAAGGACTACAACCTTTACAGGTGAAACCCCGGATTAAAACCAAAATAGTAATTCAGGGTAATTTAATGTTTAGACAATCAACCAAAAATGCAACACCTAAACACAAGAAACATCTGTCAGTCACCTGTTCTAGTCGTTTTATTGACTTGATAAATGGGTTTGTTCAAACAAAATGTGGTTTTCTTCTAAGTTGTTTAAAACAGCTAAATGCAAATACTAGGAAATAAAAGTTGAAATTCTGAACTCTTGCCTCATATTCATCTTTTTGATCTGAAAAAAATGTTTTCAAGGAAAAACAAAAACAGAGGAATTGGCTTTGCCGTTTTAATATATTTGAAGCGTACTGTATACATATAAAGGTGTGGAATTTTTATTTATTAATCCGACAAATTTTTTTTTCAATTAAACGTAATTTTTACTAGACTTTATCAAATTGAATGTAAAGGTTTTAAAGACCTATATTTTAAAAGGAAGAACATTGGTGTGCAACAAATATTGATTCGGAAATAGAAATCGAAAAACAGAGTTTTAATTCCAGTTGGATTCGTTACGTTCACTGACGCGAAATTGCTTTATGGTGCTAATTTTCTCCCAGACACTACTGAAATTGAATGTATAAAATGGCACCATCGCACTCTTTGCATGTGTATATGTTATACTGAATATATATATATATATATATATATATACATATATATATATATATATATATATATATATTCTTTCATCGAGTGGCCATAGCTCACAAGTAGAATCGGCGACTGATGTCAATTCGGTCGAGTTTCAATCCTGGCTAGAAGCAAACGGCTCTGATACAGCGAAACTGTCTGTGGGTGACTATTTACGCCCTGAGTGAGCACTATGAAGGAATGGTAAACTTTGAAAAAACGGTAGCTGCTCACGCATTTACGCATCGTTCATTCAGTAATGAATTCGAACACTCTTGGCTACTGGCATGTGTTTACATTGTACATAACACGCTAAAGTCTACCTTCCTTCACCGCTTTCTTATCATGTGTATATATATAATTCAAAATATTAATAATAAAATGTAACTATTTAAACTACTGACATTGTTCGTGTTGTTGACGCATTCTGACAACTGACACCGCCATTTTTACCATTGTCCTGTCTGTCATCTTCAGGCGATAGTTGTGGGAATTTTGAACCGAAACTTTTATTTAGTAAACGCCTGTCTATGTGTCCATATAGATCTTTGAATAACACCTTTGGTTGAGTGACTGATCCAAAAAGTGACATGACCAAACAGCTGTGTGTTCAATTCATGGCCTTTTAAATAATTAAAAACCTAACAAGGTACGTTCTTTAAGATTTTATTGGTTTTCTTTAATATTTTTTCTTTTAATGAAATATGTGTGTGGAAATTGTTACAATTATTGTAGGTTCGAAGCGCTTTCGATTAATCAGTTAACTATTAATAACAAAATTAACATCAGAAAGAAACAGTTGAAACATCATGTAGACAGAGAACTAGGAAGGATAGTTGATACTTACAGAATATATTAAAGGCAAAAGGAACATAGAGAAACTGCATTTAACCTACCAAACGAGCTTGTTTAATGTCAAAACAAAGAAAAAATTGCTAAGAGCTACAAGAGACAGGGAATTGTAGAGAACCGTGAAAATCTACGTCCTGAACGGCCACTGCAAAAAGAAGAAAAAGAAGAGATAGTCCTGTTTACATTTCCCGAATACAACCAGAATATTATGACTGTGTTCATAGGTGATGATTTTAAGGTTCTTTTTTTGTCTGTCTTTCAGCAACTTACTAATTACTTTCAATGTGACCATTAAAAGTCTTGAAGATGCCTTTACTCGAAAGCTCTTGAAATGAACAATTTATACATAAACCTTTTTCCTATGCAAGTAGAATTCTGCATTTGTTAGAGACTAGTATCCATATACTAAATATATATACACAGACACCGACATATATGCACACACACATATCTATTCATATACATTTACACAATGACTGTTAAATTCGAAAAGTCGCAATAAAAGTACACAAAACATTATTTGTCAGTTTTTCTCTATGTTTAGTTAGACGAGCTTCATTAAAATATTTGAAGTATCATTCACATAGAATAATTTTTTTGTGAAATTTATAAAATAACGACTTGTTAATACTTTTGCTACACACATTATATATATATATATATATATATATATATATATATAGTTTCATCAAAAGCAAGGCGGGACCGCCACTAGTGCGAGAAAAGACTATGTATATTATCTAACGTTTGAAGCATGATTTGGAGTTTTATGCATAACGCAGTTATCAGGTGCATATTATGCGTGTTATATTTCATAATAGCCACCTGATGATTGCGTAAGTCACGAAACTCTGAGTCTTGCTTTAAACGTAGAATAATATATATATTTATTAATATATATTTTATAGCTCTGTTATATCACTTTGAGCAATGTCCTATTAACAACAATATTTTGTGTGTTTTGTCTATACTTATGAGATAGTATTTACATAATCTCGACTCATTTACACTATTTTACTCTATATGTATTGTTCGGAATGCTGACCTCATCTTCGCAATTCCAATCACCTGTAGTTGGCTTAGTGTATAACGACCGAAATGCAGTGAATATGTCAATAAAGATGAAGACATCAGTCCATAGTATCCATTTGTTTATATAATCGTTTCACCCCAAGCAAGGTAATACTGCCACTGGTTCTCCACATGAGAGGATAGGGAAAGGTTACATCAGAAAAGAATGAAGAGAAACAGGAACAGGTTACCTAGTGGGTATCATAGAATGAATAAGAGAAGGATGGAAATACTGGTGTAAAGAGAGTTACGTGAGAGTAGATTGAAAAGGAAGAAGAACAAGATAGAAAAGATATTGGGCAAGGGATAAGAGAAAGATGAGAGTTAAATGATAAGAAATCCCAACTGACATTGCATTTG
>JBBBDQ010000417.1:2530000-2540000 GCA_037127315.1 Ascarosepion bandense
AGATAGAAAGATAGATAGATAGACAGGTAAATAGATAGATAGATAGATAGATAGATAGATAGATAGAAGGAAAGAAAGAAAGAAAGAGAGAGAGAGAAAGAGAGCAAAAATATTTTGTGACCCATGAAAAAAATGTGTATAAACAAATCGACACAAACGTTTTGTACAGTTGCTGAGTATAAATAAGAAAAAAAAATCACTTACCTGTTTCGAACTTGCAGCCATACTTGGACTACTGACTGTGTATACTACTAACACGATCCACTTTTCAACTCTCTCTCCCACCCCTTCCCTCTCTCTCTCTCTCTCTCTCTGCCTCTCTTTTCCTCTTTATATCTCTCTTTTGCGCTCGTTCTCTTTTTCTCACCGTGTCTTGCTCCTCTCACAAGTCGTGAAAAGATACGTGCTTACACTTCAGTTAACACAGGGTTATAGCTTTTGAAGACTAACACTTTAATCAATCACCTTAATTTTATAAAAAAATAAAAAACTATATAGAGGTATGCGATTGATTTAAATTTGTCTGACACAAGGCATCACAATAATGTCAACAGACTCATTGAACCTCGAAATCTCTCTAAAGTAATTATAGACTGTGAGGTGAGTCCCGCATTATTACGCCAAGAAGAGATACCCACAATATACACAGCGTTTGTGTGGGTGGGCGGTTTTTTGTGTATCGGTGGTTATCGAGTTAGGCACACGAATCTCCAGTGGGGAGTTCGATCGTCACAAGTCACTCACCTATTCTGTCATTGTATTGCACGCAGCTTAATGTATGAATATATTGAAAAAATCAGTGACGTTTAACAAGTTCGTTTATGAAGTTTGATTGATCCTCACTGGGGTGATTCTATGTCAATAAAGTTGTTTATTACTGTAAAGAAAGGACATATATATATATATATATATATATATATATATATATATATATATATATATATATATAAGTAGAGAGATGTATGATACAGATCAGAAGATTTTGAAAACACATCCTATTTTTTAATCAAATAAAAGGTATTTATTTAAGGATTACTCTCTCCATCTCTCTTTGTTATTCTCTTCCCCCTCTCTAACTCTCTCTCTCTCTCTCTCTCTCTCTCTCTCTGTCTATGTATATATATATATATATATATATATATATATATATACTGTGTGTGTATATGTGAGTGTGAGTGTGGTGATTTTTTAAGAGCAACTTAGATCTGGCACAAGGTCGAATATATGTGTCAGCCAGTGAGGATTGAACTCACTACACCGGTTCTAGAGAGCAAAGCTTACCAGCATTTAGACTACGAGGAAGTACCCAATAAATATATATATATATATATATATATATATATATATATGCATGCTTAAACAATATAACCCCAGCATGTTCGGGAAATTTGAATATGGCGCGGAAATCGATTGTAGTACGGACAGTTTCTTCTTTATTCGGCATTTTCTAAGAAGTTCTGTTCACACACAACACACACACACACACACACACACATACACACACATGATTTGTCTGCAAATCATTTAATATGAATTTTATCCGGATATATATAGTGTTGAATTATGATAATGTGTGGTGCCAAGGTTTTTGTTTTTTATTTCTAGTAGTTTTAATAATAAAAATATTTTGGAAAATATATATATATTTTTTTGTAAATTACTCGATAAGTAGATGGAGACAGAGCGTTGGTGCAAACAATTTGTCACTTTAGCTGAGCAGATTCATGCCGACTTTGAAGCAGTTCAGCAGATATCCACTTACGCGTACATGAAAAAAGCAATAAAAAAAAGCATGAAAAGAACATCAAACGCCTGCAAAATACAAAGAAAAAGAAAGAAAAAGAAAACCGACCAAACGCAAATAAGACCAATCCCACAAAATATCAAACCACATCAAGCTCCCTGTAAATAGGAAAACAAAAAATACCGGGACTCAACAACAAGAAATTCAACTCCGGTGTGTGAGGTAATCATAATGGTGACCTCGCGAAAATTCGAAGTAGACATGAACCAGCTCAGTTAAAGTAACAATTTCTTTTCACTAAAACTAATCATATATATATATATATATATATATATATATATATATGTCTGTGTGCGTGCGTGTGTATCAGATATCAGATATACGTGTGTGTGTGTGTGTGTGTGTGTGTGTGTGTGTGTGTGTGTGTGTGTGTGTGTGTGTGTCAGATATCAGATATACGTACATACTTTAAAACACACTTACATACTAATTTTACCAATTTAAATTTACATAAATATTTAGAAAGGCTAGGTGGTGTAAGCTTCATTTTCTTTGGAGAAGGCATGAATGCACTTTTTCTTTTTCTCTATCTCCTAACTAGATATTTTCACAATATATGTGTCCTCCGTTGTGCTACAAGTGTTGTCAAAATGCATTCTGAGCGAACATAATCAGATTGTAGCACCAAACTCATTGTCGACCATTCCCACCATTTTTCTGTGCAGACACACACGCGGGCGAACACACACACATACATACATATATGTGTGTGCGTGTGTAGGTGTATATATATATATGTACATATATATGTATGTAAGTATATATATATATATATATATATATATATATATATATATGTGTGTGTGTGTGTGTGTGTATGTTTGTATGTATGTATGTATGTATATATACATGAAGAGATAAATTTGTTCTTATTTCGAAAGATATAAACCGTTAATATTATTTGCGTTATTGGTGTGCAATTAGTAGCGAGTTAATTTATTTTCTTACCTGTGAGTAAATTTTTACTGGGTGCCCGATACTATAAATAACAATACTTGTGTTAACTTTAATTCTATATATTTTAATGTTCTGCATTAAAACTCCTATATTTAAGTCTGTATATGCATGTCTGCTGTACTGTTCATATACATGGTAACAAGCAGTCAGAAGGGGGAGTAATGGAAAATGAGAAGAGGTATGATGTGCCAAAAACTGCATTTCCGAATTCCTGGTTAAGATTAATACCGACCAGCTCTTTGTAGTTTGACGACTGCTCTCGCAAGCAGTTAGTGCTATGTCGGATGACCCCGGAGAAACGGAGAAATTCCCACTTTTTTTAAATACATATTTAAATAAATATATTGGCTTGTTCGGAGCTTGTGTATGGGTGTGCCTGAAAATATTCAACAAGTGTCAGAGGAGGAATGAAGAAGAGAACTTTACCCAGATTACTTCAATTTGACTTGATGTGCTGACATCTCTTAAATCATCCATTCCTTGACACAACAACCACCCACCATAAAAAAGGGTCAACAAACCTGTGGACATATTTCCGGGGAAATTTCCGTTTAACCTACTCCGACAGGTGGAATTTTATACGCACTTCCACAAACGCCACTATCATTTCCACTACCTGGCGCTGAAACAACTACAGAGGCTACACGATATGTGGAGACATAGTGTATGCGCGATTCTGGACAATGTATGCATACCTTAAAATATATATATATATATATATATATATATATATATATATATGTATATATATAATATTAAAAACTCTTTCGGAATAAATTGCAACAAATTATCACACGCTATATATATATATATATATAGAGAGAGAGAGAGAGAGAGAGAGAGAAGGAGAGTGTAAGAGAGAGGGAGAGATATGAAATGAGAGAGGGGAGTGAAAATAATATATATATATATATATATATATATATATATATAGAGAGAGAGAGAGAGAGAGAGAGAAAGACATGGAGAGAGTAATCCTGAATTAAATATCTTCTATTTAATAGAAAAAAATAGGGAATGTTTTCAACATCTTCCCAAATATTATCATGCATCTCTATCTTTATATATATATATATATATATATGAAGTATACCTAGTCAGCCAACAAACCTACCAAGGTTTCACCTAAGCGGATCGTCTGGAAAGCTGTCTTTATATTTTTTCATTATATATATATAAACAAAACATTTCCTTCAAATACCACAAACCGTGTTTATTATTAATTAGTGTGGAACTGTAGCTGCTTTTCAAGATATGGGGGGGGGGATACACACACAAAACCACGATTCTTTTGTTACACATTTTTGAAACTTGCATAACAAATTCCCCCGTTGTATCGGCATGCCTATCTTATATCGATTGACTACATAAGTGTCGATTACATGTAGCACAAGGCCGACAGTATGGTGCACCCAGTGAGGATGGAACTCACTATTCAATCGTAATTGATCTCGCAAGACAAGCCGACTAACCATTACACCAGGTCGAAGTAGTCAAACCCGCATTGTTTTTAAGTTGGAAAATGTTTAGCATATGATTATTACAGGTGTTAATTCTATTTGGTAAAGATGGATATTTTTTAGGCGGATTTCTGTCTTTCTCAAAAGCGAATTGAAAATTAGCATAAGCGAACAACCGTAATTCGAAACTCTGCAAGTCAGTTCTCTTCTTCATTTTAAACATTATCACTAATGATTTAACCATATATAACCTCCAATTCTTTGCAATTATATAAAGTTAGATAGGTAATCAGAGTGGAGTAAGAAACGAAAAGATGAGAGAGAAAAAATGAAACTGAAAAAATATTTTATTAATCTGATGTTTTCAAAAATTGGTTAGCGTTGAAGAATATGGTACGACATATTTAATGGCGAGGTGAAACGTGATTGAGTTTGTCTATATAAGGTTGCAGAAATATCGACGTGAACTTAGAAAAATAAATTATTAATCTCCCTTAACACGCAGACTATTAAAAATGGTGAAGAAAATCGAAAGTAAATATGGAAAGTTTAGAAAAAATATTTATTTACTTGCTTATAATATATATATATATATATATATATATATATATATATATATATATGAAATAATCAACAGAAAAATATGAGCAGAGGCATCATCACTTTTGCAACTATCTCATTGATTTTTTTTCTCTTTATTCTCTCATGAGTTGACTATATATATACTCATCCGCAGACAGCTCTGTTTCGCTGTATCACAGCTCATCAGTTCGGGTAGACATCCGATGTCTTTTTGACCCAGGTATGAAACTCGACCGAATTGGCGTCAGTCGGCGATTCTACCTTTGAGCTATGGGCGCTCGGTAGAAGGATGCAAACCATTAGCATGTGATATACCATGTATTCATACGCTAGTAGTGAGAGTGTTCTAATTTATTACTGAATAAACAATATATATATATAGTTAATAATGTAATTAGTTAGTTTTTGGTCATAATTAAATTAGACTAGTACACAGTTATTGTAAATCGCTTGAAGACACCGAAAGGTAGAAACCTGGCTCGCGAAATAACTAGTTTCCAAATGAAATATATATATATTGTTGCTAGCAGATTCACTTTCCTGCTAAATCTACGTCTAACTCTTTCTCCCTCACTATATATATATATATATATATATATATATATATAGAGAGAGAGAGAGAGAGAGAAATAGATAGATAGATAGATAGATAGATAGATAGATAGATAGATAGGCAGGCGCGTAGGTGTGTCGATAAGTCCGTAGCCTATTGATAAAAAACAATATTTCTGTAACATATATAAGTTAATATTCCTTTTTCAGCGTAACAGTATTCATTGTCAATGCACTTAATTATAATTCAGTGGTTGATATTAATTGCATGTTTCATTTAAGTTTTCAGCGTCGTATATATATTTAAATAAGAGCATATGTGTTGTTTTTTTTGTTTTGTTTTTTTCGACTGCACAGTTTAATAGGGTCAGTTGAGCAACGTCTGTGAAAAAATAGCATTCGCCCCAGTAGCTCTTATACAAATATTTCAGTGTTTAGATGTCAATCTGAGGAGAATGCAAAGGTTTCAAAAAAAAATTCGATGATGCATCCAGTCAACAACATATGATCACACTAGTAATAGCGACATTAAGCCTCCATTCATCTTCTCACAATGCGCCAGACTCAACAAATAGTGACTTGAGAAGGTCGGGCTGCACTGGGTCAAGAGTGTGGCTGCTGCAACAAGACTCTACAACACGACACGCAAGCAGTTGAAACCAGTCATGACTGTCAAACAATTTCTGTGGCTACATCATCCCTTACATCTGGCCACTTAACTTTTTAAATAGCAACCCCCCACTCTTGATTATAACGTTTTGGGCGCATTCACCAACTTAAAAAAGGAGACCGCCCAGAAATGTTACAGGAGATTCAAAGGATATCTGGGGGCCGTGGTTGAATCCACTTGTCATTTTATTGAATATTTAGGATTTCAAGATATTTTTCTATAATTTTGGTAAATATATCTGTCAAAATAAAGTGTTATTTTTATTTTTACGACATTTAGAAGATAGTTTATCCATCGCGTCTTGTTTACCTGTTAAAATGAGAAGTCAGTGTTATTTCTATTTTTGTGTCGTTTATGCATCGCACACTGTATTTATGAATATGGTAATTTTCTAAGCACAGCTTAGATGTGGCACAAGGCCGAAAGTCGAACTCACTAGTCAATTGTAATGTTTCTAGCAAGACAAACTTGCTAACAATTACACCACCTCGAGGTGCTCCTGTATATATGAATATGTGTGTGCGAGTGTGTTTATTTATAAATCCAAATTCTTATAGTGATATATATTGGCGTGTTTGTGTGTATGCATCGTGCAATGCTATTAGCACCTGCTGTTATTACCACATAAAACAGTGTCTTCACTATCGTGCGTTGTTTTGAGAGGAGTTGGGCGCTGCCAAGCAATCCCTGATGTCATATAAGAATTTTGGTTGTTCAACAATCTAGCCACCCTCTCTTTGAATATTTCTTCGTTTAGCTTTCAATCTCTTGTCGAATCTCTGCGTTTTTCTGTATGTGTCATGTGTCTGTGTGTCTGTTGGCCGAGTGTGTGTACGCGTGCGCGATCAACAGGTGTTTTGTAGCAGATCGAATTTATATTTCCAACTACTCTTGTTTTATTCCAGTTTTTCTTTCTCTTTGGAAATGGATGAAATACAATAACGATCAATTCTTTTCCTTCTTCTATGTGACGTGTCCCTTCAGAACGTAAGCGATCATGCCCCTCCACATCCCTTGCACACCTTTTCTCTTGCTATCTCTCCCAAACCCTGCTCTGCCAGCCACTTGCTCAAGCCCAACAAGTATGTCAAGCGTCACTTTCTCTATCTCTGTTTCTCCCATCCGTCCTGTGAGTATTAGATTCTCTAAGCTATCCTTCCTCATTAAGTGTCCCATAAAATACAACAGTCACTTCTTGATATTAAGTATTAGTTTCCTTTTTATTTCCCTCTTCTCCAAAATCTCGTCGTTGTTCATATTCAGCTCATGGTATCCTCAGCATCCTCCTGTAGAACCACATTTAAGATATTAGTCTTTCCTTCATCTTTGATGTGATTGTTCAGCATTTGCTGCCATATGGAAAGACAGACAGCACATAAAAATCCAGTATTCTCTTCTTTGTTTCTTAATGCTAAATGCGTCTATAATACATTGCATAAAGCAGACTTCAATAAAACCTGCTGTTTGCACCTGGCGTCGTTTCTTAGTTGTGTACAAGGCTATATTAATGAGACATCCAGTGAGGACTGACACCTCTTTTTAACAACTTCAAATTAGATCATGAGTATTTTTTTAAAAAATCTTTGAGGGAATTTGTGATGCATCAGCCGGGTTTTCGAGCTTTCAGTGAAATTTGAAATTCTAAAATTAGAACTCCTATCTGGGCTCGAACATTGTATTAGCTAACATAGTTGCAACTAGTGAACCATATACTCTCGCCAAAGAAAGCTTACACAAGTGATCCCCGCACACACACACACACACACACACACACACACACACACATATATATATATATATATATATATTATTTATTCATAAATTATAACATGGATATGTTACAATATCACTACAAAATTATCCATTTTGTTTCGACACTTTTGTGTCTTGTCAAGTGATGTGATAGTTTAAGTACTTTTGTAGTGATATTGTAACATGTCCATGTTATAATTTATGAATAAATAATATTATTAGCTCTACTTTTGCATTGAGCACTTTTTTAAAAATAGTGTTTCTTTGGACAAGGAATATTATTCCAACAATACTTATATATATATATATATATAACACATAAAACATCCAGGGAAACGCATATATTAGTTAAGTGCCATACGTGAAACACGCTTGGGCGATCATGTCTCGAAAGAGACATGACTGACTGGGCAGAAGATTATCTCGCAGTAGGTTGCCATTGCTTTCTGTGGTAGACTGGTTGTCAGCAAGTCTATAGAACCCAACATGACCTGTCATTTAGCCCATAACTAGAGGGAAGAGATAGATTAATACCTTTCCTAAGGGTATTTGCGCGTAAGTGAGTGCAATAAATTCAACTGGAATTCGAACTCGGCTCCCCGGTTTCTCGTTTGGAGCCGATATCCACTGCACCACAACGCTCATCCAACATATATACATTGTTTAAAATTTTCTATATTTATGGAGTCATTTTATTCGATTTGTTTTTTTATGGCTTTCAACCCTTTGTGGGTTATTTAAAGCCGAAACATTATTGGATTTTTGCGACTGTATATTGAATAAATGTATATATATATTCATCCCAAACAAGGTAGGACAACTACTAGATCTCAGGGGTTTACAATGAAAGAAAAAATAAGGTACAGGGGATGTCGAAGAAAGGATAAGAGATAGATGGGAATAAAGTAGAAAGAAGACGGTAATTGACGTTGCATTGAAATATTTGGAAATTGTACTTATCAGGGAAGCAAACAGATGGAAGTGAGTTCCACACACGGGTAAAGAAACTCTTAGAGGAGAAGAGGCGGTTGCATTTTACTCTTTCGACGGTAAAAAGGGTGATAACTTGAAGCCAGTCTAGTAGAACGAGTAAATACATGCGATCAGGAAACCAAGGAAAAAATCTTATCGAATCAGAAAAGACAGATGGAAGCCACATCACGCCGGTGAGAAAGTGAGTGAAGGCGAGCTGCTATGTCAGGATCGATTATATTGCAGATCCTCATTTGGATTTTTTCGAGAACATCAGGATGAATAGCATGAGCACTCAACCAAATATGGCAACAATATTCAATGCACGAACGAATGGTAAATTTATAAATGAGCAAAATGGATTCTGACGAGAAAAAAAAGCTTCCCTTCCCGATACAGTGACACAACCTTTCTAGCAGTAGTTGTAGCTACGAATTCGATGTAGTCATTTTCTATGAAATCAGAGAGTAAGCATTAACACTATTTTGCGATTTATCAATAATTTTTCGATAAACAATTCTACCATTTAACCCACAGCTGGAGGGGGAGGGATTCATAATTTCCCAAGGATATTTGTTGTCATGTTGAATGTAATGAATCCGACTGGAATTCAAACTCTGCACTCGGATTTTTTCGCACAGGTCGATTTCCATTATTCATCCGCACATCATGTTTAATCATTGTTGAGAGATAATCCACACTGCATGGTGACTATCGGTTTCTCGCCTCATGTCTACTTGAGACTATAGTTATTACTTCATTCGCAGTGTCTATATGTAGACAACTGGGGAATTAAAGGAATCATGGGAAGGTAGAAACTTGGCCTTTCAGAATTTTTTGTAATGGCTTATGTCATTTATAGTATTTGCGTTTAGTTCATTTGTTTTATAAATTTGATCATTTTAAAATTATTTTGTTTATTTATCTAAACATTTGGTATTTTAAGTAAAATACTCTTGGCAAAGGTATTAATCCGTTTCTTCCCTCCAGTCATGGGTTAAATAATAGGGCATATTGGGTCCTTTAGCTTTGGCTGGCAACTAGTCTACCGCAGAAAGTAATGATAACCTATTGCGGGATAATCTTCTGCTTAGTCAGTCATATCTCTTTCGAGACATGATCGCCCAAGCGTGTTTCACGTATGGTACTTAACTGACTGAATATAATAGTTGAAAACAAAACTTCTGCTTGGCATAAAGTGGGGGATCAGTTTTCTATTGTTATGAAGTAATAAACTGATTCCCCAATAAT
>JBBBDQ010000417.1:2545000-2567500 GCA_037127315.1 Ascarosepion bandense
GAATAGAACAGCCAGTTGCATCTAGTTTGATTACCAATAAAACAATAAGACTTAGCTCCCAAAAGTTTCTTCTTTCGGGTTTCTCGCTTGGGGAAATTTTTCCCGCAACTTCTATTTTATTCTTTTTTTCTTTTTTTGACCCGCAAAAATGTTATCGATGTCAATCGATATATTCTGTCTTTTTAACTTCTATACTTTTAGAGTTCTCTCTTCGTAATAATGCTTTTTCTTATATTATGTCATTTAATAACCTCCATTTGCGTCTTAGTATCTTTATTGCCTTGCTTGCGCTGGGAATTAACCGCTTAAACTGTAAGAAAGAACAACTCAGCTTAGTCGAAGTGATTACCAGGTACCTAGCAGGTCACTGTCATAGGCTTTGCCGACAAGGAAGACGGGGTGTGCTTGGAATGAAGTTGTTTCTGGTCATATATATATATATATATATATATAATTATGAATTAAATGTACATTGCAACACGGGAATTTCTATGTTTCGAGATAGAATCTCGTCCTCAGGCAATGTTGGATGTTAGTTGTGAAAATGATTTAACATTTAATTCATAATTATGTTTATATTAAGCACTACAATATTTATTGTATTGAGCACTGTTTATATAAAAAAGAAATCGTAAAATTTTGGATCCTCTTCACCTGGATATATATATATATATATATATATATATATATATATATATATATATATAGTGTCGAGTGGTGATAACGATTAACGCAGGGGTTGTTTTTTCAGTGGTTATACTAATAAAATGTATTTTGACAAGCAGGTTTTTTTTTATAGGAAAGTGCTCGATATCGAGTTGGAAACAAAGCATCTATAAGCACAGAGTCTATCAATTTAAATGGGGTGGTTCATGCCGATTTCGTTGTTTAGTGATATATATATTTCAACAAGTTGAGATAAACACAGCAAGCTGTAATACATTTTAAAAAATGGATCATATCTTATTAATAAAACAGGATACAAAAGTATCACAATGTTTAATTTAGGGCACCTTTCGACACTTCTTTAGAAAAAGAAAATTCGGCGGTAAATAAAGACTCATCATCATTTACCCATCACACCCAGATGGTGCTTAGGGTAGCAACTTTTTGTTGCTGTAACAAACAGTATTTTATGGGGCAGGGTTGTTAGCCCTGCACCCAACCCCCAAAACTGGAGAACCGGTGGACCATTCTTGGTCCTTACATTTACAGCACCTGGTATTCCCAAATGGTCACCCATTTTAGTACTGACCAGGCTCGAAATTGCTTAACTTCGGTGATCAGACGGAAACCGCTGTATTCAAAACTATATAGCCGTAGACAAAAATAAAGACTAAGATGCTAATAAAATTTATAAGCGACTGAAGTTAAAACAGAAACTAATTGAGGGAAGAGTGAGATAAAATATCCCTGTTAGGTATTGGCTTCTCCGAAGCTATTACTTAACAAAGGAACTTATTAACTGCTTAATTTTAATTTATCGACAATTTATTTTCTGAAGAAGTGTCGGACGAAAGGCGCCTTCAATCTTAAACGTTGTAATAATTTTTCATCCTGTTTTATTAATAAAATATGATCCCTTTTTAAAATCAATCAATCAATCAATCTATCAATCTATCTATCTATCTATCTATCTATCTATCTATCTATCTATCTATCTATCTGTGTTTGTGTCTGTGCGTTGCAACTATATATATATTTCTTCTTAATAACGTTTTGTACGATCTTTTTATCATATTGTTTCATGTTTACTAGCGTTTTAGTGGTTTTGTTGCTTTGCTTGAGTTGAGATGGTTACAAAAGTAACTCTCGATAGAGGACAAGTGAAGTGAGTTGCGGAATTAACATTTTTACATACCATGTTTCAATAACTCTCTTTCATTTTCATATATTAGTAAGAGGTTGACAAAACCGGCTATATCTATTATTATCTTAGGCAATGGTCAGACATATATCAGAACGCGTACGCACACCTTCATATATGAATTTACATGTTCCTATATTCTGCGCGTATACGATCATGCATCTCGATAGGTAACCATTCAACGCTCTAAACTGCAACTCTGATACGCCCACTCAGTATTCGATGAAAGTGACTTCAACAATTATATACAAGGCATATGCGCGCGCATAGAAGATTTAAAAGAAATATATGAAGTTGGATAAAATCTTTTTGCTCTCGTTGACCTTATTTGAATCTCGAAAATATCTCCCCTTCTCTCCCGATGCTAATGAGTGTATGACTGGACAAGCGGTCAAAACTGCAAAGACATTAAAGGGTGGACTTATAGTAAGGGCTTAACAAGATGCAAGGGCGCCAAATCTAAAACGTGATAGAAATATCTTCTGCGAATTATTGAATAAATATTGGTGAAGAATAATTCCTAATAGCAAATATTAATGCAATAATTCTGAAAAAAAAAAAAATCAAAGAAGACACTCGATTCTAAATGAATCGATGAGATTTTAAAATACAAGGGATTTGAAATTAACCAGGGGAGGAACTTGACCTTAAAATAAATGTAGGTTCCATGAGTCATTTTTTGTTAAATAATTTTGTTTTTATCTGAATTAAAAAAAATAACATACCTAAACTATTTTAAAAATGTATAATAAGAAACTTTTACATATCATGTTCCAATAACTCACTTTTATTTTCATATATTAATAACAGGTTAAATTTTAATCTTGCCAATGTCTAGACATATACCAAAACGCGAGCGCACTTTTGTATATATTATTATGCATGTTTATGTATTCTGTTTGTATGTGCGCATACCTATATTTCGCATATTACAATCAAAAGATGTCAGAAATGAGCTGTAACATTGACAGATGTTATTTTTATTCATTTCTTAAGGTACCCAAGTATTTCAACCTCTTTCCGAGGTCCTCTTTAGGGGTGTGAGCTATGATAACAATTGTAACAGGAAAACTCTGTTGCTTATTTTTGACATCCTTTAATTGTAATATATATATATATATATATATATATATATATATATATATATATATTAGCCATCCATATACAAGCCTGTTTCGCTGTATCACAGCTCATGAATCCACTTACTTCTGCTGGCCGGGATCGAAACTTAACCGATTTATTCATTTCTTTCACTATTTTTTCAATATGTTGTTGAAAAATGTTTTTCTTTTATGGAAAGATATATATATATTTTCCATATAAGAAAATTTTTTTTCAAAAGCATATTGAAAAAATAGTGAATGAAATGAATAAATCTGATAATGTATTTATGGAATCGGGTAAATTTCTATAAATTAACAACAAAGGAAAAATATTCTAATTATGAAAATTAACAAAGAACTATAAAAAAGTAAATAATAACTTAGAAAATTTAGTTGAACATATAAATGCTTCTAGTAAGAAAATCATGGATAGACTGAAAATAAGCGATAGAGTTGCAAAACTCAGCAAAAAAGAGTGTTATATCAACTTAAACTACGGCTATATCGTGTTTAATGCACAGGTTCCCATTCTATCACCGAAGTTAAGCAACAGCGAGAATGGTCAGTAGTTAAATGGGTGACTATTTGGGAATACCAGGTGCTGTAAACATAAGGACCAATAATGTTCCTCTGGTCCTCCAGGGTTGAGTGCAGGACTAACAACCTTGCCCCGTAAAAAACAGTTTGTTACAGAAACAAAAACCATGATACAAATCCTACCACTAGGATAATAAATCCTACAAAACTTGAGATTGGAAGAATAGGTAAAATCATAAACGAGAGAGTATATAAGCAAATTATGCTGTACCTTGGATTAAATCTGTGGCTCGATACCACTAATATAACAAATTGGTTTTATAATATAATTAAACTATTTTCCCTTAAATTAATTTGATATTGAGGAATATTACACACGATATCAAGAGAACTATTTATTACTTTCATTAGAATTAACTCTGTTTATATAGATTTATCTGCGGAGGAGCGTGATATCATAATGAATGTAAAAATATCAGTTCTTATTCACAATAAAGAACAGTGAACAAAAACAATTCTAATGAAAATGTTGATATAAAATGGGAACTTTGGACTTTGCTGGTTTTTCCAATCTTGTTAGATTAGTTGTGCTATATAATCTTAAGTCCCATAATGATATAAATACAGAAGATATTAGATTATGCAGGGATGATGGCTTTATGGTGGTGAGGAATTCCACAAATTTAAAAATTGATAAATTAGAAAGTTAATATATAGAGAATTAAAAAAAATAACTTAAAAGTAACTATTAATACAAATATAAAAAAGTAGATTTCCTCGATGTAAATTTAGATTTAGAAAATAATATATACCAAACATATAAATAAACAAACAGAAATCCGTTATATATCCAACCAATATTTAACCATCTTCCCTTCCATTATTAAGCATGTACCTTTATCCATAGTATATAGAATTAGTAGAAATTCCGCAAATGAAAAAGTATTTAATAAGCACGATAATTTTATAATACTGCCTAAAAAAATAGAAGATATAAAATAAACAAATATCAAATATGTAAAGGAGAATATCTACTCTTGAAGAAAAAGAGAAAAAGAAAAATTATTTGGTAAACAACCCCTTTCAGCTAAATAGTAAATTAAGCAAAAAATTCCTCGCTTTGATTGAGAAACATTTTCCGAATAATAATTCATTAAACAAGACTTTCAATAAAAATACACTAAAATTAAGTTATATTTGTACAGATAACCTGGAAAAATACTATAAAAAGCATAATAATATTCAAAGTAAAAATTTAGAACTAAATGAAAATAAGAATAATCCAAAAACTGAAATCAATAATTTAAACAATAATAAATGTAATTGCAAAAAACCTTATAGAGTATCATTTGAAAATAAGTGCCTTGCAGAATCTATTGTTTATCAATTTACTATTTCTTTTACAGAAAACCCTATTAATATGAGGATTTATACTGGAAGTGCTAAGAATTCGTTGAAGCAAGAATTTATTAACACACTTCTTCATTTAAAAATAATAAGTACCGAACAGAAAACTCCTTTCGAAATATTATTGGTATCTAAAAGAAACGAATAAAACTCCCACAATAAAATGAAAAAGCTTAAATAAATAGAATATACAAGTCTTTAAACGACTCATGCCCTTTATGTTTTTATGAAAAGCTAGATATTAAATTTCTTAAAAATAAAAATCTATTAAATAAACTTAATGAAATTAATGTCATATGTAAACATTGCAAAATATTCACCTTAGAATATGGCTAATAATTCTTCATTAAAGAATATCAAATAACTTACATATATCTGGTACTTTGTATTGTATTATGATATAATATTAATTTAATAGATATTAAAATTTATGCAATTTATTGTATTAATAGTCACTTTTAAGTTATTTTTTTTAATTCTCTATATATTAGCTTTCTAATTTATCAATTTTTAACTTTGTGGAATTCCCCACCACCATAAAGCCATCATCCCTGCATAATCTAATATCTTCTGTATTTATATCATTATGGGCCTTAAGATTATATAGCACAAGTAATCCAACAAGATTAGAAGACCTAGCAGAGTCCAAAGTTCCCATTTTATATCAACATTTTCATTAGAATTATTTTTGTCCACTGTTCTTTATTGTGAATAAGAACTGATATTTTTGCATTCATTATGATGTCACGCTCCTCCTCAGATAAATCTAAATAAAAATTGGTAAATTCTAATGAAAGTAATAAATAGTTCTCTTGATATCGTGTGTAATATTCCTCAATATCAAATTAATTTAAGGGAAAATAGTTTAATTATATTATAAAACCAATTTGTTATATTAGTGGTATCGAGCCACAGATTTAATCCAAGGTACAGCATAATTTGCTTATATACTCTCTTGTTTATTATTTTACCTGTTTTTCCAATCTCAAGTCTTGTAGGATTTATTATTCTAGTGGTAGGATTTGTATCATGGTTTTGCTTATAATCCTTTAAGTTGATCATCATCATCATCATTTATCCATAACACCCAATGGTGCATAGGGCAGCAACTTTGTGATGCTGTTTCTGTACAAAAAATGTTTTTTACGGGGCAAGGTTGTTAGCCCTGCACCCAACCCTGGAGGACCAAAAGAACAGTCTTGGTCCTTATGTTTACAGGACCTGGTATTCCCCCCAAAAATACAATCTGAACCGAAAATAGAAACAATTTAATCATACATGAAGTTACTTTAAGTCAGATTTTTTTTAAAAAGTGATTTCTTTCTTTCCTTTTAGTATGTAAAATGTCTGGGATACATAGAAATCTAAGAAAATAACCTTGTATCGATAATGTATACATCGCACTGAAAAAAAAAAGCAGTCTAGATACTAGCTGAAGAAGATGACACTTTCTCGTTAAGCTGTATCCCCAACATATAACCTAGTTTTTCAAATTTAATGGTTGAACTTCATTCTAAGTAGTTAAATAAAACACAGACATAAAAACTTATTGTCTTCTCCCTTCATATTAAACTCTCTGAATAACAAACGTATTGTTTTCTATATTCAATTGTAAATCATTTTCACCACAAATCTTCAATGTCGGCTGATGAGGTGAAATCTCTAAATATAGAAATTTCCATGTCACAATATAGATTAAATAAATTTTAATTAAAAAAAAGTAATTTTATTATATTATGCTATGGGATTTATGCAGTATTGAGTCGTTTTCAAAAAAGGCATTGCCGTATTGTACACCTGTCTGTTCTCTGAACACACACACACACACACACACACATATATATATATATATATATATATATATATATATATATATATATATATATAGACTGGTTACCAGCCAAGGCTATAGAACCCAATCAGTCCTATTATTTAACCCATAAATGGAGGAAAGAGACGGATTAATATATTTCCCAATATCTTTCCCAGAACGACAAATCGGAGAGCCGAGTTCGAATTCCAGTTGAATTCCTTGCATTCACTTACGCACAAATACCCCTGGTAAAAGTATTAATCCGTCTCTCCCCTCCAGTTAGGGGTTAAATAACAAGACAGATCGGGTTCTATAGCCTTGGATGGCAACCAGTTTACGGCAGAAAGCAATGGCAACCTACTGCGGGATAATTTCCTGTCCAGTCGCCCAATCGTGTATGACACTTAGCTGACTGATACCCTTTTTCTATATAAGAACATACGCGATTATATATTCTCTGTGTGTATGCTATCTCAAATAGATAGATAGATAGATAGATAACTATTCAAAATGAGACAGAATCTTGGGACAACTGGGATGTGGCCTAAAAGATTCAGAAGTAGCAGTTATCAGGCGGGTCGCAATAATTATTTAGAAAGATGATAACAACCTCGAAGTTCAAACTGTGGCTCTAGATATCTCGAAAACGCTTGACAGAGTTTGGCACGTTTATCTTTGACGTAAGTTGCATATGTACTTTATTACTCGACGTTTCATTCCTATAAAAACGTAAACTGAATACCGTTTTGAACGAGCTCGCTTCCAAAACCTTTCATAAGAACATGGGGTCCCCACTGGATTTTATCCTGTCCAATGCTGTTTCTGATTTTCACCAATCATCTTCCTGGTGTCATTAGTCCCCAATAGTTACTTATGCATATGGCACTAAAATTTACTCCTGTCTCAATAGCAAATCTGTCAGCGTTGACAAAGTTAACTGGGCTGCTGCTCTTAAAAAGACAACCAATCAGTTGTTAACTGGGCCAAGAAATGGCTTGTTAATTTTAACGACCCCCAAAAAACAAATAAATAAATAAAAAAATTAAAAACAAGAAAAACTGGTCCCATTTTATAGAGAAACTATTCTGCTTGCCATCAGCAAGGCTGACGCTTGACTCTTAGATGTTGTGCGCAACACATTGTGCCTTCTTGACCACACTTTTTTAACTGAGTTGAAGTGTAGCGATTATATTGGGTCAGTAACTACATCAAGTACAAGGAATTCCTAAATACCCACTATACTTAGTCTTTTATCCTCCTTAATTTGCCTGAAAACGAATGGCGTTCCGGCCTTGTTGGGGTAAAATGATTAAAAATAAAACAAAAACTTCATATTTCCTTGATAATTTCAAGATGTTACAAGAGTAGTTAATGCGTAAGGGTCATGCATAGTCAAACAAAACTCACGAATGTGATTGGAACCAATGTCGATCCAACCAAGATGGAGCTTTAAAATCCCCCACAAAAAGACTCTAGAATAAAGAGCACAGGCTTAGCAAGAACACGACATTTGTGTGTGTGTGTGTGATAGAGGTCTCTTTATCCGGGGTTCTTCTGCAGTAAATTCCACGAAGAGTTGTAATATATATATATATATATATATATATATATATAGTCATCCGCAGACAGTTCTGTTTCGCTGTATCACAGCTCATCAGTACGGCTTAGCCTCCGATCGCTTCCCAACCCAGGATTGAAACCCAACTGAATCAGCGTCAGTCGGCGATTCTACCCCTAGGCCACGAGCGTCCGGTAGAAGGCGATAGGCTTTTAGCGCGTATAAACACGCCCAATAGCTACAGTGCTCCAATTCATTATTGAATGAGCGATGCGTATATGCCAAAGTAGCTACTGTTTACAAAGTCTCCCACTCTTCCAGAGGGATCAATCAGGGGGTGAGAGCGTAAATATATATGTGTGTGTGTGTGTGTGCGTGTGTGTGTGTGTGTGTGTGAGAGAGAGAGAGAGAGAGAGAGAGAGCGTATATATATATATATATATATATATATATATATATAAGCTGTGATACAGTGAAACAGGCTTGTTTGTGGATGACGAATATATTATGGTCTCATTGCGATTGAGCACTCTAGAGATGAACATTTAAATAAAAAGTTACCACTTCTGCGAGGTATGCATAACTCTTCAGCAATGAATTGAGTTCTTTCGATGACTGGCGTGTTTATAACACGCTAAAGTTTCCCTTCCCTGATGCAATGAGTCTGTGGCCTAGGGGTTAGCGACTCCCACTGACACCAAATCGGTTTCGATCCCGGCCACACTAATGACTTGTACATGGATGACGAATATATATATATATATATATATATATATATATTATCCATTTTTAAACGAGATATTTTGTTTAAATGGATAATATTCAAAAGTTCTACAATTTAATTGTATCGAAGACTTTTTAATACAAATATGTACTGGTTTAACCCTATTATGACCAAAAACTAAGTATTAATCAATATATATATATATATATATATATATAAGATAATAAGATAAAGAACAAATAGGAAATGTTTCATATACTATCACTCTGTAGGATCCGATCTATATTTAATGTATATTTGATCTCAAACTTATATATATATATATATATTATTTGTATTTAAGCATCATTTTTATGTTAAATGTTTAACTTAAACACTATATTTATTTAGATATACTGGCCTAAATAATCGAGAAATATCTTTAAAAAAAAAAAAGTGCTTTCCGGAAGGATTTGAGCCTTCTTCCCCTACAGGAAACGTTATTAGATCTGATGTATTTTAAGCCGCTCAGCTCAGTAGGGCTTCCGATCAAACAAAACCCGAATAGACGACGCAGATTCGAATCTTGCCTGAGGACACATATTTCCTAACAAGATTTCTCGATTATTCAGGCCAGTATATTTAAATAAGTATACCGTTTAATATTACAAAAATATGAGTAAACATTAAAAATAATGTTTAAAAACAAATAAATTATGAGTATATCAGATTTAATTCATTTCGTAACGAATTTCGTAAAATTTCACATATGTATATATATATATATAGAGAGAGAGAGAGATAGAGAAAGAGACAGAAAAAGAGACAGATGGATACTGATATTGACAACATATAAGACATGGAAATTTCTCAATAAATTGGGTCGTAACTTTTTTGAATTTTAAAGATGATATTAAAAACATTGCACGTAGATTTATTCAGTCTCATATGTGACATTTTAGTGAGGCTTTCAGGCGACTTCATAATTCAAATCTCCGAGAATTGGACATCTTTCTTGGTGATAAACTCTAAGTGTTGTTTACAGGCTTCTAGAAAACTGCAGTTCGTCTCACCAATAGAATAGTTCGGATCGAAATAAGTGGTTATTAAAACGCGCCAAATCAGGTGAATCCGTGGATGTATTGGATCATCCCAGCCGAATGATAACAATTTCTATGTGGTTTACAAAAAATATAAGGCTTGAAACTTTCCTGGGGGAAGACAACACTATTCCGAATAGTTAAAGTCCAGACAATTCATCGTTTACTGTCTTGAATCTTTCTAATTTTAAATCACACTTGTTTGAATTCAGTATCTGATCATAATGCGCAATGAAATTCCAATCTCACCTTTTTTGGACATTCGAAGCAGCTATGAGTGGCTCCTCTTTTTTTTTTATCTCATGATCATTTTCTCTTCCAATTGTTGTAAACAATCTTTTTTTTCATCACCTGTGAACTTTCCATTCAAAACGCGTTGTTTTATAAGTTTCTGAGCAAAGAATCACAGCCGGAAATTGAATTATTCCCATTAAATCGTGTATCAATAAACGGCTATGTGATTTAAGTATACACGTGTTTTTCAAATGCCTGAAAAAGTTAAACTAAGGAGTATCCCTGCAATAGAGCGTGTCATACGATGTAGATTAGTTATAATCAGCATTTCAATCTGGCTATCATCAACGACTGCACTTTGCCAGAACGTTGCCGGTTGACCATATCAAAACTCACACTTCTAAACCGAGAGAATCGCTTACAAACCCCAGTACAATCGTCATCTCCATTTACAGTGCATCCTTTTTCTGTTTGCACAGCATTTTTTTTTCTTTTTGCCTCGTTTCCAGAAATAAAAGAACATCAAATAATGTAAATACATCTTATCATCCTCCATTTTGACTTTCATCGTAAAAGCATTTAACATGAAATCTTTACAGGAATGATATAAAAAGTAACGTTGAAGGAAAACTTTTTCAGTCACCTATGGAACGGGATGACTTGTTCGAGCGGCAGCTAACAAAAAACGTATATATATCTATATCTATATATATATATATATATATATATTAAATTAATGTATCGTGATTAATTCGTAGTCGAGTTTTTTTTTCCTTTTTTTTTTCTTAATAGCCGTACAATATGTAAATTGTTTCACATTTTCGGACGAGCTCATGTACAGTTCGTCTCTAAATGGAAAGTGGCTCTGACTGTCACCAATCAGAAGCACTTGCAAGGTTTCGTACCGGGCCCAAACGTAAGTTTCCTAGTGTCTGAAATCGCTTATCGAGAGTGGACCAGAAACTGATCATCTTTGGTCGGGTCGGCGCGGTGTGGGGGGTATGATGTTGAATGACCCGAAACCCCCTAGTGATCCTCGCGATGACATCACTGACGACACTCTAGCGCCCCCACTACGGTGCGTATGTTTGAAATATATATATGAAAAAATAACTGTTTTTAAATGTAAAGAGCAATTACCCACTTTAAAGTACTTCTTCTAACTCATTTATTTAAAATAATTCTAGCAAGATATGAATATGAGAGAAAAGCCTTTAATATAAGGCTTTATTTAAATTAAGTATGAGCACTAGATGACTCTATCAGCTTTTTGAGCCACTCAGGAATCGCGGCGTCTGATTACAGCAGGAACACTTGTAGCATGGAAGATATAATTTCTTGTATTCGCCCCTCATGTTCCGAATTTTAGGTTTGGCATAATAAACACAGTTCTTTAACAACCCAATAGAAAAGAGTCTAAGGGTGCTAAGTCAGAACTTCTGGCTGGCTACTCATAAAATAGAGAGTTTCTTTTCAATCATTCAATATATATATATATATATATATATATATATATTATAAACTATAGTTACAACATGTAATACAGCTCTGTATTATATACCCAGCACTGTTTTAAATTAATGGTTTGAACGTTGTAAATTTTTCTTCGTTCCTTATTCATATGCTACTTTAAAAACAAGGAATTTATAACAATCTCAAGAGCTTTTTCGTCCAACATCTCATCAGGAGAAATCGCGAAATTATTTACACGCGATTTTTCCTCCCCTCGTTATATATATATATTTATATGTATATTTATTTTAGCGTTCCGCCCTTTTTCTGCTGTTCATATTGTTTGCTGTTTTTTTTTGTTTGATTTGGGAATCAAACGATTTTCTCTTGATGAGATGTTGGAAGAAAATGATCTTGAGACTGTGAATAAATTCCTTGTTTTTAAAGTGGTGTACAAATTTTGTACTTTCAAACTTGTGTTAATATATATATATATATATATATATATATATATATATATATATGTGTGTGTGTGTGTGTGTGTGTAATGACATACAGAGATCTCAATGTGTACTATTCAGAGGCAATATATGGATCAAGGAAAATCTCCCTGATATAGACATTACATATTCTGAACGTAACAATTCTTATGTAACTGAGTTTTCTCTCTCTCTCTCTCTCACACACACACACACACACACACACACTTGAACATTTATAAAATTAAATACGTTCACTTGCCTTCATAGTAAAGACTTAATATCACGTACACTGAAGAGTGAACGAATTCTGTGAAATTCGGTGTAGGGAGGAGATAAGGGAACATCAGTCAGTCAGATAAGTGCAATACATGATACATGCTTGGCTGATCATGTCTCATTCGATCAATGACTGAACAGGCAGAAGCTTTTCCCGAAATAGGATGCTATTCCTTTCTGCGGTAGACTGGATGCCAACGAAGGCATATACATATATGTAATACAGGTTGATAGCACCTTACATTGAGTATAAGTAAAAGTAATAAAGGTTCAGGTACATGCACGAGTGTCACTTTTCCCGTTATGTACCGTGTGAAAAAAAGATTTTGTGAATAATGGAATAAAAATGCATCCTACTGGAGGCGAATCCTACGATTCGTTGACAATCGATTGAAACAAACGATAAGTGCTTTTTTGTCTAATAGGTACAATTTTTTTTAACAGGTATTTGACTTTCTGTACTTGAAATTGGCTTATGAGTTTAAAACGCATACGATTTACATATCAATGAAAGTAAAGTTTCCATTTTAGCATGCAGGTGTAAAATAAATATAAATAACCCAGTTACATAGAAAAATTTCGTTTCTATCTTAAATCGCGATTGATATAATTATCAGGTATAAAGTAGTGGTAAAGACTTAGATCAAGATGCATGAATTTTATATTGAGAAATATTAATTGTAAAAAGAAACAAAATTATTTTAATTGAAACGTGTAGAAAGAATGGCGAGATGGTTATAGACGCGGCCAGATATATTAGTGAGGCGAGTTCTAGACGCGTCAGTTATGTTCACACAGTCATTGATGCGCTGGAAAAGACTTTAATCAATGTTTTCTTCTCATAATACTGTGTGTTAAATAATAGGGTAGATTTAATTCTGTACCCTTGTTTGGAAGCCAGTCACAACCGTAGAGAAAAGAGAAAATAAGGCCCTTTATTTTTTCTAAAATGTAATAATAATTCAATCAAGAGCAAACCTCCGCAAAAATAATGCCGACATAATCTTAAAAGATTAGCAAGAGATGATTGTTAAAATAAGAATAACTACAATGAATTTGACCATTTCTTTTTGTTTTTATTGCTTTTGATTTTAAAAAAATATATAAAAAATAATAATATTTTCCTTGAAAAAAATTGTGCGTTCAGAAAATATAATGACATAAAGCAATCTAGGGGAGGTAATTCAGTATTTGGCATGGGAAACAAAAATATTAGTAAAAAGACTCCGGTATAATAAGCCAGAAACTTTATCCCGTACCAGATCAAACCAAAAATCTAATCAGTTCGTTCCAGTCATGAGGCTAATGCTCCATGAACGTTTCATTCGAATCCATCCAGCAGATCGTGAGATATCTTGGCTTCGGACAGACAGATGAAAAAATAAACGCAACAGAAAACAATACCACTGTCTTAAGGTGGAGGTAGTAAATAAAGAAATCATTACGGAGCCTTGTTCAGCTATATATTGTGAAGCGGCATTTCATTCTTAAAATTGTTGAAAAAATAAAAATTCTTCTGCAGAAGCATTTTTTAGTCTTTCATTTTAAGCATGGCAATTTAGCCACTAAAACGTAACGGATTACAGAGGGTGAGAGAATATGAGAAACAAAAACACAATTTAGAAGAGAACAATTAAAGAACATAAATTAAGAAGACAGAAAAAAACGATTGAAATTTCATTTACGGTTTTTAAGATCGAAGTAAACTGAAAAGCAAGAAGCTGGTAGAGAGTTCCACAATAAGAAACTATTAGCATGCAACACGTTGTTTGCCCGGCTGGCAACCCTCAGGTCAGATCCTGATCGAGACGGCACTTAATGTGTAGTGCGTCATGTCCGGCTGGCCGTCTGTCTAATGTGATGCTCGTTCTCGTTGACGGTCGTGAAGATCCCAGTTGTGACACTGCCACCCAGCTGGCCGGTTGGTTCGGTCGCTGTTGCTGGTCGTGATGTTCTCGTCCGAGGATGTCACCACAAAAGCTGGTTTATAAGAAGTCTTTTGCAACAACGCGCCATTGTCCCACGTTGTGATTTGATCCCAGAGATCGCGTCGTGCAATCTTAGTAGTCGCCTTTTAGAGCCAGTACGGACACTGGTGCACACTTGTGGGTAAAAATAAATAAATACGGCACTCAAAAAAAAAAATAAATAAATAAATGAACAAGGTCGAACACGTCTAGAGAGTTACGAAGAATGCCTTTATATATATATATATATATATATATATATATATATATATATATATATATATAATCGATGTTTTTCTTTTCACGGGAGCAGATAATACAGTTGTCAAAAATGATAATATAGTTGTCGGAATGCCGGTTACAACGGAGAGAGAAAGTTCACTAAAAGCATCAGAGCTTCCAATCCTTAAGAAAAAATGTCTTGTCTAAGTTTCGTTAAAGCAGACAGAGCTCTTCAAATTTTCACAAAAGTCTAATCCGTATTATCTAAAATTAGAGCTGTCCATTTTTCTTTTAGGAGATGTTAAAAAATAATAAAGTTCTTTCGGGTTCTAGTCAGAACTTGACGGGATTTCACCGAAGTAGAGCGAACGAAGAATCAGAATTTTCGATTTTCCCGTGATTAACAAGAAACAAAAACGTTCTTCCGTGATTCATATCGAGGGCGCATTATTCCAAATTAACTCCTTAAGTCAATTTGCAGCAGGCTTAATTCGAAATTAACTCTTTAGCCATAGGTTCTATGGTGGGCGACTAGCTGTGGGTCATGGCTCCCCGTTGGGAATCTTTTCCCACAGTCGTTACATTTCGACTGATAGCTATTCAGCCAACTTAAAAACAAACTAACTGAAAAGCAACTAAGAAAACTGAAAATCTGAAATTTTCTCGCTGAGTCCGGATTTTTATAACCATTTTCAATCCTCTCTGGGAATCTGGCCTGCACGAGGCCTTCGGCCAATAAAATCGTTTTCCGCCCACTCGATTTGCGGAAGGGGTTATCTCGACGAATGAGATATCGCCAGCTAACATTGTATTCCGATTTTTCCAATTTCCCACAGATTTCTGTTTCCCAGAAAATCTGTTGAGGGTCTTTAACCCTGCCTGATCCCATCAAATAATTCTGACACTTGTTTTGGCTAAAAAGTTTTAGCTTTACCGAAAAATATCCGCTTCAAACACGAAAGAAGAAAAAATTATATTTTTTTCCCTTTTCTTTTCCAAAAAATAGTTAGATTTTATATTCCCCGGATTTTAGAAGTTCATGATAGTATTAAAATAGTTAGATTTTCTATTCCCCATATTTTACAAGTATTTGATAGTATTAAAATAACTTTTTACCTAAGCTCACACCGCTTATTACAATAAAGCATAACTAATAATATTGCTAATATCAATTTCTCTCTCTCCGCTGTATTAAACCAAACAAGGAAAAGTATTCCCGCGAGAGAAGAGAAAGTATCCCCGCAGGAGATAGTGTCATAAGCATAAAATTTATGGCTACATCTAGCTATTTTTAAAACAATGAGAAATAATAGCTAATCTAATAGTCCGCTTAAATCTAGTATTTGTCTATATTTCTGAGATTATGTAGTATTTACAGTATTTACATTATTCAGACTATTGTTCTCGTCTTTGTTGCCATTTGTACGACGTTTCGGTCCTTGTACGCTCCGGCCTTCTTCAGGTGCGAGGAATTTTGAACCGAACCCTTTGTCTATATTTCTGAGATGAGGTAGTATTTACAATATTTACATTATTCGGACGGTTGTCCTTATTTTTGTTGCCATTTGTACGACGTTTTGGTCGTTGTACGTTGCGTACTTCTTCAGATGTTAGAAATTTCGAACTGAACCCTTTATTATGATCACCAAGGTATATCATTCTCATTTCTTGTGCGAAGCCTCTTTTGGTAGTCATGAGTACAACGGCCGAAACGTCGTACAAATATGGGGATAATAGTCCAAATAATGTAAATAGTGTCATATCATTTAGGTTAAAAAGAGGAAAATTCATAAAAATAACATGAAAATATTTATTGAAACAGCTCGTGGAATTTTCGTTTTGATGGTTGGAAAGGAAAGTGGCTGAAGCCTAGGTGCCTGGCTAGGATTGATATTATACCAGAGTCTTCTGCTCCACATCCATGTTTACAGCACCTGGTATTCTCAAGCAGTCATCGATCTAAGTACATACCAGGGTCGACGATAAGTACTGAGCAGGGTCTACGTTGCTTAACTTCGGTGAACCTAAGCCAACGTAATGTTGCTGTAATCGAAAAGTTATTTTTTCTAAATCGATATAAAGAAAGAGAACATAAATACTGGCAAAATAATGATGTGTATATAGATGTGAGTCATTGTGCAATGGTATAGAACCGAGTTCGAATTCCAGTTGAATTCTTTACATTCACTTACGCGCAAATACCATCGGGAAAGGTACTAAGCCATCACTTCTTCCTTCAGCGGTCTTACAGCCATATCACGTTAAATACATAAATCGCTCGATCACCGAAGTTAAGCAACATTAAGCCTGGTCAGTACTTAGATGGGTGACCGCTTGGGAATACCAGGTGCCGTAAGCGTTTAGTGACGGATGTGCATTGGGGTGCAGTGGATATCGGCTCGGAAAGAGAAATCGATGAGCATTCACTTAAGCACTGGTACCCTTGGGAAAGGTATTAATCTGTCCTTTCCCTCCAGTTATGGGTGAAATAACAAGGGTAGGACTTGGGGACCCTGCCCATTGGGATTTGTTTAAAAACAAATCCCAATGAATCTTGATACTCGAAAAGAAAAAAGTATTACTAGACACAAAACTTATAAAAACAACAATAAATTGTTGAAAGAAAAAGGTATTACCAGCAATAAATAAATAAAATTTAGTATGCAATAAATGACATGCCGAGGTTAATATGCCATTAAAACAAAAACAACCAAAAAATCTTCCTTCAGCTATGTGTTAAATAGAAGGACAGATTGGGTTCTTTAGCCTGAGTTCTTTAGCCTGAATGTGCATTGTGTTGCAGTGGATATCGACTCTGAACGATAATTCGGTGAACCTAGTTCGATTTCAAGTTGAATTCGCTGCATTCACTTACGCACAAATACCCTTGGAAAAGGTATTAATCCATCTCTTCTCTCTAGTTATGGGTTAAATATTAGGGCAAATTGGGTTAAATAATAGGACAAATTGGGTTCTATAACCTTGACTGGCAACCAGTCTACCTACCTACCAATGTCAACCTCCTGCGGGATAATTTTCTGCCGAGTCAGTCATGTCTCTTTCGAGACATGATTGCCCAAAGCGTGTATCACGTATGGCACTTAAATGACTGACTGAGCCTGAGTTGGCAACCAGTCTATATCAGAAAGAAATGGAAAATCTGCCTAGTCAGTTATGGATCGAAAGAGACACGATCGCCCAAGCGTGTATCAGATATGACATTTAACTGACTGATCTGGATAAAAGGATTGACTAGCAGGAAAGTTTGGGTTCTATAGCCTTGGCTGGCAACCAGTATATCGCAAAAAATGGCAACCCTCTTCGGGAAAAACTTCTGCCTATTCAGACGTGGATCGAAAGAGACATGATCAGCTAAGCGTATATCACGTATGGCACTTATCTGACTGACTGATACTCACTTATCTCATCCCTACACTGAGTTCAGTGTACGTGATGTTAAATCTTTACTAAGAAGGCAAGTGAACGTATATAATTTTATAAATGTTTACGTGTGTGTGTGAGTGTGAGTGTGTATATATATATATATATATATATATGTGTGTGTGTGTGTGTGTGTATGTATGTTTGTGTGTGTGTGAACTCAGCCTCGTAAATATTGTTACGTTAAGAAAATATAAAATTCTACGCAGTTATTATATTATTGAATAAGGTAAATAGAGATAGCATTTAATTTCCCGCCCTTGAGATTATTATCGCTTGCGGTAATTCATTTTGTGTTTACCCGACGAGGACTATAACAATTAACAGATACATCCGTGGTAAGACGATGGGTGTTCACGACAAGAATTTGCTCAGTCTGCCCTGCTCTCACCTTTAGCATCCTTCATATTCTCTAAATGTTTCGTTTTACCCAACTATTTATCTGCGTCTACCTTTATCGCTGAAAACATTGATTTGCTTAAGATGCAAAACAGAATAAGCAATTATGAATTTTGTTCAAATATACCTTCTATGTGACATGTCCCGTCAGGCGATCATGTACTTCCAGGTCTCCCTATCCCTAGTGGTTCTTAGCATGCTTTCTCCTGTTACTCAACCCAAACCCCGCTCTGCTATCCACCTGCTCATGCCCGCCATATATGTTATCCGCTGCGTTCCCCTTTTTTTCTTTCCCTTTATCTGACCTGTGAGTATCAGATTCTTCAAGCCCACCTTCCTCATTGCAAGATCCAGGAACTTTAGCTGTCCCTTCCTGATGCTCATTATCAATTTCCTTTTCGTTTCCGTCCTTTCCGGAACATCATCTTTGCTCAGATATTCGGTCAATGATATTCACAGCATCCTTCTGCAGAAACACATTTCAATTGCTTCAAGTTTTTCCTTCATCCTTGATTATATTGTCCAGCATTCGCTGCCATACTAAAGAACAGACATCACATAGCAATCCGGTAATCTCTTTGCTTCTAGCGAAATGTTTCTTTCTTTTGATACTTGCTCAGCTTTTAGAATGAATAGATCCGTTGGAAAGACATATCCTTGTCTTACGCCTTTTTCTATCTTCGTATATCTGCTAAATTCGGTTCCTGTCCGTATTCAGTCGGTTTGCTGCCAGTAGAGGTTCTTGATTACTCTAATGTCTTTTCTCAAATATGACAAGGTTGCTGCGCATTTCTACCAGTTCTATGTGGCGTACTTTGTCGAACGCCTTGGCCTAGTCTACAAAACATAGGTAGACGTTTTTTTTCATTTTTATCACCCTTTCTGATAGTATCCGAAAAATGAATATCGCATTCCTTGTTGCAGTGTCCATGACGAAACCGCACAGTCCTTGTCCTGTTTTGCTTCGCGCTCTATTCATCAGGATTCGGATAATGAATTTCGTGAAATTCAACATTGGCCTTTTTTTTTTCATCTCTTTTAACATATATTGCATGTATTAGAATATTTATTGCTATTTCACCCCTATCTCCATTGTTTTTTTTAAATGCAGGTATTTAAAGTGAAAAGAAAAGTGAAAAAATAGCTTCCATGTAATACACACACACACACACACACACACACACACACATATATATATATATATATGTAGGCATAGGATTGTATAGGAAAAACTAATAAAAAGTTGTAAGTTTAAAAATGTATTTTTTTGACAGTATTTATTTCTTTCTATTATTATATTTGATATTTCAGACCGTCCTCGGCCTTTCATCAGAAACAAATGATTTTAAAATTTAAATTAGAAACGTATTTCGCGAGAGCGTTCGTGGGGAGATTGTTTACATCACGTGACGCAGAAAGCGATAATTTTTTTTCTTTTTTAAATATTTGTAAACGTAAACCGATCTTTAATAATACTTATAAATTTTGTTTGAGAGAAAAAAATTTTTAAGTGTATCTAAAAAATGTTTAACTGTTGAAATATTTATAAAGATTCAAAACATCGAAGTCCCTATTTAACCCTAGCCTGTGTGTATTTAATTTTAAAATCCAGTATTTTTCTTTCTTTCTGCGTAAGTGTGGAGAACTAAAATCGGAGTCTATTAGTAAACATTTGCAGTTTTCTAATGTGTGTCCCGGTTGACTGAAGTGTTGGGCTACGGGGGAATATTGGTTGTTCTGGCGTATGCTAAGTTTATGATTATTGAAACGGAATCTAAAGCTATTTCCAGATTCACCAATATATCCACTATTTGGATATATTGAACAGAAGAGAAAATATATAATGTTTTGACTGTCACAGGTGAGGCGTGGTGGGTGCAATTTGCTGTTGATGTTGGGTAGAGAAAATACTGCGTTGTTTACTAAGCGTTTGCAAATTAAACAACGGGATTTCTGACATTTGAAATTCCCTGATAGGTCTGTATTTTTTAGATATTTGGTAGAAGTGGGGATAGCTGATAGGTTGGGTGTTTGTTTCATTGCATTTATGGGTGGCTTATCGAAAATGTCTTTGATTTTTTTGTTTGATTAGAGGTTCTTGTAATCATTTTTTAAATTTTTAATAAGTATGTGGGAATATTGATTGGTATAGATGGAATAAAATTTAGATATCCTCCCCCACCAAAAAACACTATTCTTATAAGGCTGTCCTGTGCAAATAATATCTATTAAAATTTATAACATAAATATATTATAACATTCAGGTGGCCGCTTCACAACACACAAGTTGTGTTGAAACAAAATACCTACTTTGTAGTGATCTTATGACATATGTATGCTATAAATTTTAAATGAATAAATTTTAACATATATATGTTAAAAATTTATATATATATGTATGTAAATTTGTATATATATATATGCGTGTAGGTTTATAAATAGGTACATAGCCTAAAAATGAAAAACAACATTTATTTGATAAATATAAATAAATATTTATTTTTGTGTCTACATATATTTATATATGTTGACACATAAGTACATATATGGGTAAAGGTTGGTGGAACGTTAAGTAATTGAGGAAATGAGGAGAGCTGAAATAGAGAAAAAATAAAGAAACGTAAACTGACAAAATATAAGAAAAAAGATACACTCATGTACACACATATATATATATGTGTGTGTGTGTGTGAATTAAATTTCTAGCAGAAGATTCATTTGCATCAATCACACTTGATCTTTTTCTCTTTTACTCCCTCTCTTTATATATATATATATGTGTGTGTGTGTGTGTGTGTGCGTGTGTATGTGTGTGTGTGTGTGTATATTGGAATTCAGTCGATTACACAACATTGGTTTCAATCTTTCGTTATCTTCAGGCGTTTTATATCAACAGATTTTTCCAATTTTTTTAACTTATAACAAATATTTTTAGAACGCACGACTGGAAGTTTAAAATAACTGAAATTACAAAAATACTGTAAACACTTTCACCCGGGTTTGTATGAACCTAAAATATATTTTCTGATATGTTTACACCCAGACATTACTTCGAATTATTCGTTTAGTAACATTTCTCGATCTGAAAATAATATTATGGCTTCTCCTCTTGGCACAATCTGCAGACATTATCCCGTTTTAAAGTCTGGCCTTTATAATATGCACATGTTACATCAGGGTCATTGTCGTTTTTTTTTTCATTCAATTTCCACTGTAGTTAGTCAGTTTGGTACAATTCTTAAAGCTGATATATATATATATATATATATATATATATATATATATATATATATTATAGAAAAGGGAAAGAACATGTAGATTAAAAACCCACTGTTCAAGCACTTATTTTTATAAAGAGTGCTCTATACAGATTAGAAGTTAATATAGTAATTTTGTTATTACAATGGATTATAAAACATAATAGCCCTACACAAAAATTTTCATGTTTCAGAACAAAACCGTTCCTATTTTAACATATCAACTATTCCTCATTTAACATATCGCCTGAGGAGGAACAGTTTTGTTCTGAATCATGAAAAGTTTTGTGCAGCGATATTATGTTTTTATAAACCATTGTTATAACAAAATTACAATATATATATATATATATATATATATATATATATATGTTATTTCAGGTTGGTTCCACATACACTATCTTAGGCTACTAATCAAAAGCAACATTTATTTAATACATATAAATAAGTATGTATTTTTCTTTATATATATATATATATATATGTGTGTGTGTGTGTGTGTGTGTGTGTGTGTGTGCGCATGCATACATATACGTATATTCACACGCAAAAACGTATACAAAAATGTAAAAAAAAAAGAAATCATTTGCTGAGACATACTGACCTCTGCCCTGAACAAATATAAAATATCATCCATAAAACTTTTGAGTCGAGGTAATTTTTTCACTTAGCTGGTGGATGT
>JBBBDQ010000417.1:2572500-2575000 GCA_037127315.1 Ascarosepion bandense
TACATAGGAGGAATGTTATCAGAAGGAGTGACCGATTACAGGGAGTATCAGGAAGAGAGTATGAGAAGAAAGAGAATACTGACGAGTGGGGTCGACGAAGAAAAAAGCATGAGAGAGAGAGGATGTAAGTTAGTGAAACTGAAGGTGACTATTAACTTTACATTTGAATTTTTGAAGATTGTAGCTGTCGGGAAAGCAAGTATGCGGAAGGGACTTCCACAGGCGGGAAGTGCGAGAAAATAAGCTGATGAAGGAGAATTTGTGTTTACAATTTATTGGTTTCACAGTAAAATGGTGGGACCTAGTTGCTAATTTTGTGGCTGAGAGGAAATTCATATATAGGGAGACCAGAGAGCTAAGTTCATCGGAGCAGAAGCCGTTGAAGTATTTATAGAAGAGACGAGGTTGATAGTAGGAGCACCCGACCAGATATGGCAGCAATACTCAATGCACGGGCGGATGGTAGATTTGTATATGTGCAGGATTGTTTCGGACGGGAAAAACTTCCTGGCCCTACACGAAGAATCGACTTTCTTAGCAGAGGATTTAGCTATGGATTCTATATAGTTATTCCACTTAAGATCTGATGTGAGAATTAATCTGAGGAGGCGCAGTGTTTAACTTTCAGGGAGAGAAACCTGATTCTGCGATGGTTAATAGATAGTAGTTTCGTTTTGGAAGCATTAAAATTTACCTGACATTTCTTGCCCCAGTCCACCAATGAATGGAGGTCCTTTTCAAACTTGGCAGCGAGGTTTTCTTTGTCAGCCTCGGCAGATTTTTGATCGAGTCGAGAGCAAACCATAGTGTCGTCAACGTATATGTCTACTTGGGATCTTATTACGTCGGGGATATCGTTAATATAGATAAGAAAAATGTAGGACCCAGAATAGAGCCTTGAGGGACACCCGCGTTCGTGTGATAGTATTGGGAGGCTTGTCCGTTCAATACTACCGTCATTGTTCGATTTGAAAGGTATGACTGGATTTGGTGAAACAATTGTCCAGTTATACCATAGCCCTGCAGCTTGCATAGAAGGCCAGCATGCCAGATTCTGTCAAACGCTTTAGAGATGTCAAGGGCAACATTTCGGGCTTCGCCGTTCTCATCGAGTGCCTGTTGTATATACTCAGTGATGGTCGTGAGCATATCAACAGTAGACCCGGTGAAGCGGAAGCCATACTGTTTGTCAGAGAAGTGTCTGTGGACTGAGAGATGTTGCACCACCTCGGCGTTGATGCTGGCTTCTAACACTTTGCCAAAGATCGGAAGAAGGATGATAGGGCGATAATTAGCGGAGTCAGAGGGTTCTCCGGTATTTTTATATATAGGAAACAGGGAGGAGGATTTCCAGCAACCAGGAAAGCAAGAAGCAGAGAGGTAGTAGTTATAGAGTTTAGAGAGAACAAAGGAGAGTTCAGGTGCACATTTCTTTAAGACAATGATTGGTATTCCATTGCCACCGCTTTCCTTGTGGGGGGAGAGTCAAGCTTAGAAATTATTTTGTAGACCACCGAGGGAGTAATTAGTATGTCAGTCAGTTGGGCCTACTTTCGGAGAGGGAAGTCGAGTACAGATACTTCAGACGAGTCCAGTGTCGCGTTAGTAGAGAATCTGCGAGCAAAACAATCAGCCTTGTCTGTTGAAGAGGTGACGACCTCAAATTCGTTGATTACAGCGGATATTGAGGGCTTACAGCTGTTCAGCACGCTTTTACAGAGCCTCTAGTAGTGCTTGGAGCCGATCTGCTTCATTCTAACTGCAAACATCATCTTAGCTCCTTTAAGTACCTTTTTGCATTCATTGCAATACTGCCTTGTTTGGGATGAAATGGTTATAATAAGAAAATTCTAAACATTTGTTCGATTTTCTTGTTCGTCTTGCAAATTAATAAAATTCACTAAGATCTTTTCTTATTTGTTTTATTTACTGATCAGATTTTAATCTCATGTCCCTTCGGATCGTAAGCGATCACGTCTCTCCATTATTGGCAAATTGCTCTAACCTCTTAGGAAAGATAGTGAATTAGTATCACATTGGCTTTATCATATTTTTTAATTCAGAGTAGAATTTTACCTTGACTAGTATCCAACCGAAGCTAGTGAAGACTATCTACTTCATTATTTAACCTGTAGTTTGAAGAATAGAAGAAAAAATAGAATCACGTCATTTTTAAATTCATTAGTAGAATGGAAACACTGTAGACTAGGCTAGAACATCATTTCTGAGGGTATTTCGGCCGTTGTGAGCGCCCGTCTTTTTCAGGTGATATTTATAAAAATTTTCGAACACAGCCAGTTTGTTAGACCATGAGATTCGACTCTTACATGGACCATGCCTTTGGATATCTCGTTTTAGTTATTTCGCCTTGATAACTCTCCATGCACTCTCTGCTGAGGCCAGAGATTAAACTCACAGCTCTTTGAGTCAAGTCACTTTTTGGACCCGTCAAGCAATCAACGCTTTTATCCACATGGCCATGAGAACTCGTCGACACTCT